>PVIH01010116.1:24460-77738 GCA_004025045.1 Sigmodon hispidus
TTTTTTTTTTTTTTTTTTTTTTTTTTTTTTTTTTTTTTTTTTTTTTTTTTTTTTTTTTTGAGACAAGGCTTCTGTAGTCCTGGCTCTCCTGGAACTCTGTAGATCAGGCTGGCCTCAAACTCATATCCACCTGCCTCTGCCTTCACAATGCTGGGCTTTGTACTTTCAGTGGAACTCAAGAGGTGCACTGCCAAGCACCACCTTGTTTTTTGAGAGAAGACCTCAATAACTGGAGCCTGCCAATGTGGCAAACTGCAGAGATCCTATTTCTGACTTCTGAGTGCTTCATGCCTGGCTTTTCAGTGGCTGCTGGGGATTGAGCGAAGTATTTATGTTTAGGCAGCAAACACTTTTCACTGACCCATTGCTCTGGTCCACATTTTGGTTTTTGAAGCAAGGACTCATGTGCCCACACTGACCTTGAACTCCTGATCTCCTAATGCATTGCAGAGCTTAAAGGTACAGCTGACATTCATGAAACCTGTCACTCTGCTTCCACTATGCCCTCCAGCAACCTCAGAGAATTCTACCATAGGTCAAGGCTGGGGAGGGTGGAGTGTTCACCTAGCTCACTAGTAGTCACAAGTATCTGGCCCAGCCTACCTCTGAGGTCTGGACCTACGGTCACAAATAGTCACACAAAGTCTTAAATATTAATTACATGCTGTTTGGCCTATGGCTCAGGCATATTTATGTATGAAGTTTCTTACCCATCCTAGGCCCAAGGTCTAGAGACCCACAGTCTCTTAGTCACACACACACACACACACACACACACACACACACACACACACAAAATCACTCAAAGTCTTTTTTTATTTATTTTCTATGTGAACTGGGTGTTTTGCCTGCATGTATAACTGTGTAAGGGTGTCAGATCTTGGAATTACAGACAGTTGTTGGCTGCCATGTGGATGCTGGGAATTGAACTCAGGTCCTCCAGAAGAACAGTCAGTGCTCTTAACCGCTGAGCCATCTCTCCAGCCCACAAAGTCTTATATTAGTTACAAGCTGATTGGCCTATGGCTCAGGCTTATTACTTGCTAACTCTTACACTAATCCATGATTAGCTGAGTGGCTCAATACCTGGTTGTAAATGTGAATCTTGACCCCTTTGGGGTTGACAACCCTTTGACAAGGAGTCACCTATAACCATCAGGAAACATTGACATTGCAATTCATAACAGTAGCAAAATCACAGTTACAAAGTAGCAACAAAAATCATTTTGTGTCTAAAGGGTCACAGCATTAGGAAGGTTAAGAACCACTGGCCTAACGTGCAGCCGGGCACTATGAGAAGCCAGTTCTGTACCTATTTCTCCCAGACTGGAACATGGGAAGAAGGGACTCTCTTGAGATTCAGGAAATTTACATGGCTGAGAGTCTCAGGACCACACAAGATTCCCAAGCTGTTCACCAGGGTTACAAAAGCAGTGAAGTACTGGCTGGGAGGCTCAGGGGAAGCGCCAAACCCAGCTCCATGTTCAAGTGGCTGCAACTGCCCCTAACTTCAGTTTGGATATTCCCTACACTCCAATCCATATGCCCACCCCTGAACACACTAGGACATGTAGTTAAACATTTTGTTTTTCAGAAATCAGTACGCTGAAGTTGGGGAGAGAGCCTAGTCATTAACACCATTGCTTCTTGCAGAGGGCTCTTCTCTTCTCAGGGTCTGAATCTCGCAGCTAACTGCGTATAACTCTAGCTCCAGGGGATCTGATGCCTTTTTCTGGCACACACATACAAAAACACAAACATAACTATTAGAAATAAAAGGGCGGGCTGGGGAAATGTCTCAGAGGTTAAGAGCACTGACTGTTCTTCCAGGGGCCCTGAGTTCAATTCCCAGCACCTACATGGTGGCTCACAACCATCTATGATGAGACCTGGTGCCCTCTTCTGTACACTGTATACATAGTAAATAAATCTTTAAAAAGAAAAAGAATGAAAAGGGCTTCTGTTATAACCCTCTTGTAGCCTCTGTAGGCACTGCGCACACATAGTGCATGCATACACACATGCAGAAAAACACTCAAACACATAAACAATAATTTTTGCTTCTCATTTTGCTTTGTTTGAGACAGAGTTTCTCTATGTAAACTGAAACTCACTTTGTAGACCAGGCTGGCCTCCAACTCAGAGATCATAGGCCTCTGCATCCAGAGTGCAGATATTAAAGGTATGGGCCACCATCCCCACTGTAAATCCCAGCATTTAGGAATTTAGGAATCAGAGTTCAGGACAGCCAGGGCCACATAGACCCAGTCTCAAAAAAGAAAGAAAGATAAAAAGTGGAGTGTGATAAAAATCTCAACCATAACTTCTCACTTCCATGCATATTCTAGTTCACTCAAATGCACGTGTACACACACACACACACACACACACACACACACACACACGTAAACTCACAGTCAAAACTCTAGATAGAGAACAAAGCTTTTAATTGGAACATTTTTAAACAATCTTTCGGGGGGGGGGGGGAGTAAAAAAGTGGCATGGCAGCCCTGAGAGGAAGTATGTGTGAGATCAGCACCTGTGGTCAGTCCTGCTGTAGCTTCAGAGAAAGCATTCAGTCCAAGGGTAAGTTCAAGTCCACAGGTGAGATGGCCAGGATGCCTGCCTACAGGGACAGAGAGCCCATGAGCTGAGGGTTTCCACTGACAGCTGTACATGCAAAGAAAGACAGGGACCAGAGAGACGGGGCCAGACGCCTCCAGAGAGGGTCACAGCATCCTGGCACTCAAGTAATTCAATGGCTAGAACTACTCTGTGCTGGTTTCAGTCTCTGCTCTAAGGACTTTTCTTTAACTCCACAACATCCCTGCCCGTCTCAGGTCTTGTCATCTCTGTTAAAGTGTGTCAGCTTTTTGGACGAGTTCCCCTTGTCCATCCTTCCTTTCCATATTCTGTTCCATTACTATCCCAGGAAATGCAGGGGAAACCCTACAGATGCTCACAACAGCAGCATCTTCTTTTTTTCTTTTTCAATGTACATTAGGGTTTGGGCTGTGTGAGGATGTCACATTCCCACCAACAGCCATGTGGGTGCTGGGAATTGAACCTGAGTTCTTTGGAAGAACAGCTGTAGGATAATGCTCTTGTATACTGTAAAGATTTGTTACTTGTATTAATTTAATAAAACACTGATTGGCCAGTAGCCAGGCAGGACATACAGGCGGAGCGACCGTACTACAGGAATTCTGGGAAGAGGAAAGGAAGAGCAGCATTCACCAGCCAGATGCAGAAAAAGCAAGATGAGAATGCTGCACTTAGCAACAGTACCAAGCCACATGGATAAGAATTATGGGTTAATTTAAGCAAAAAAGCTAGTTAGTAATAAGCCTGAACTACTGGCCCAGCATTTTCTATAATATTAAGTCTCTGAGTCAGTTATTTGGGAAGCAGCTGCTGGGTATTTGAGAGTTTCTGGCAAGACAGAAACTACCAACTAGAAGCAGCCAGAGTGGCCAGTGCTCTTAACCACTGAGCCATCTCCAGCCCCTCACAAGGGTATCTTTGACTTGGTGCCCACGTTCAGTCTTGAGAGAACCTGCAGCCTCATCAACCAATTAAATCCAGAATTCTTCCTCCTGGGACTGGCACCCATCTCTAGGCCGCCACCCCCCCCCCAGGTCTATCCATCCATAAGGTCAGATGGGGCTATGCACAGACTAACTCTGTATCTCAGAGCCCCCATCTCAGGATGATCAAGGGCCCTTCTGTGGCTAGCTGTGTCTGCAGACTATACTTTTTTTCTCTCCTTCTGAAGTTCTGGGCTCTATCACTGAGCTTTATTCTAACCTTTTGTTTATATTTTGAGATAAGATCTCACTAAGTTGTCTAGGCTGAACTTGAACCTGTAGCCCGGGATGTCTTTAAACCTGAATATTCTTGCCTCAGCCTCTCTGGTTATCTGGGATGACAGGTCTTCACCATTAGGTACCATCCCCCCATCTTTACTCCCACCTCCAGGGTCTAACTATATAGCCCTTGCTGGTCTGGAATTCCCTATGTACACACTAGGCTGGTCCTGCATTAAAAGTGTGACATCATGCCAAGCAGATTTACTTATATTTTATGTATGTAAAACAGTAGAGTCCAGGGAATATCTCACTGGGTTAATACTCAACATCGGAGTCAGAGATCCATGGGCCCCAGGTCACTAGATAAACATCTCATGCATCCCCATTCTCCACAACCACCCTAAAAGATGAGAAAACTGGGGAGCTGTAAGGTCTATTCTCACACATGCTGGATTGAGCCAAATGGGCATTAGACCCACCACAGTGTCTGGCACACAGCAAGTGCCCAATAAACACATGACGGAATGAATGGAGAGCTGGAAATACTGGAAGGAAACTTAAGCTATCCTCCATCAAATGGCCGTAGGGTAAACTGAGGCTTGGCAGGTTGTGTGCGACTTACCCAGCCTCCATGGGCCTGGATCCAGGGCGCAAAGCTGTGTACATGTTCCACACTGAGGCCGGCAAGGGTACCCCCCAGCCCGGCCACCCGACGGCTCAGCTCCATGGCCAGAGCTAGGCGGGCCAGTGGCTCCGGGGATGGTGGTGGGGGCCCCGGGCATGGCAGGGAGGGGCTCGCACAGGTAGGGGTGGGGCTGACTTCCCGGCTGGAGAAGAGTTCCACAAGGCGGGAGAAAGAGCCTGCTGACAGGCGAGCCAGTTTTCGGTGCAGAGCAGGATCAGAAGCTAGCTGAGGGGTGGAGGGAGGGGCAGTGTCAGTTACCGACACCCCTCTGCAAGCAGTCCAGAGGGGCAGAGCTGTGGAGCATTAAGTCCCACCCAACCAGCCTCTATGGCCTTGGCCAGTAGGTCCCCAGGGAGCCTAGACTCAAACTGTTCTGAACTCCAAACAGTAAATTCTCCTTCAGTTAGGAGTCCCTGAAGCCAAAGCCGGAGCAGCAGCACATGCCTTTGACCCCAGCACTAGGGAGAGGAGGCAGAGGCAGACAGTTCTCTTGATGCCAGCCTGATTTACAAAGTGAGCTCCAGGATTGCCAGGGACACACAGAGAAACCCTGTCTTAAGGAAGAAAAGAAATTAGAAGAAGAAAAAAAAGTTGCTAAAGCCCTGTTTGCTACCAGGTAATCTCTGTTACAGTACTGTCCAGCTTTGAAAGCCAATCAGATTCCAGGAAACTCAGAAACTACACACAGCACCAGCAGGCAAATCCTCTCTATTCTAAGATGTGTCCTTACTCTAGTCAATCAGGGTTCTTTCTTTTTCTTTTAGAGACAAAGTTACACTATGTAGCCCTGGCTGGCCTGAAACTACAAATCAGGCTGGCCTTTAGTTCACAGGTATCTGTCTGCCTGGGCCTCCCGACTGCTAGGATCAAAGGTGTGAATTCATGTCCCACTTTGCTTTATTGAAGCAAGGTCTCCCTGTGTAGCCTGGGCTGTTCTAGAATGCCTCTGGAGCCCAGGATAACTCTGAACTCGGGCAATCTCCCTGCTTCACATACCCAGCATGCTGGAAGGAAAGTTGTGTGCTACCATGCCCACTACAATTTTTTTTGTTTGTTTGGTTTTGTTTTTTGAGACAGGATTTCTCAGTGTAACAGCCCTGGCTGTCCTGGAACTAGCTATGTAGATAGCTACAGGCGTGCACCACCGCTGCCCTGCTACAATCAAATTTTATACACCTGCTCACAGGCATTTTATTACCTGGCTCATGTCTCTTCTTTTGTTTGTTCTTTGATTTTGAGTATTTTACTTGGCTGAGAGGGTGATGGAGAACAGAATTAGGACCTCAGCTTTCGAGGCCAGGGCTCTGTGACAGAGCCCGTCTCTATTGCTTTCAGGGTTTCTGTTGACTTCATCAACTTAGATGCTGCTGGTCCATGAAGGACACTGATTTAAAATCCTACTGTGGTGAGGCTCCAAGGCTCCTTCCTGTAAAGATGACCTGGTGCTCACTGGATCACTGGAGCTGCATCTCCCGTTTCTGCCCTAACCCATTACTGTTCTCTCAAAGGCATAGAGCACAGAACCTTTTGGTTGATGACTTCTGCTTCCTCCTCCAGTAAGGCTACCAGCCTCCTTAGCAAGGCTTCCTTTTCTGTGGGTGGGGGTCCCTGAAACTCTGGGGGAAAAAGAGAATTAACTGAGGAGGGGCCCTGGCTCCACCCCTACTCTCCCCATCTCCAGGGTTCCTCTGCTGCTTACCTGGGCTGGGCGGAGATCTCAGTTGCTCTTGGACCAACAGTTCTAGACGCTGGGCAACCAGGGCATAGAAGTCTGAAGTAGCTGGGCCTGGTAGAAAGAATAACTTTGTGTCTACAGAATAGATACTTATGGATTCTCTCCTCCAAACTATCTTACTAGACAGCAACAATTCCCATTTCATAAAGGGATAAAGTGAGGCCATGAGAGAATTTGGTAAAAAAAGATGTCAAAATCCTCAGCCTTTCAATTTTGTTGCACCCTCAAATTAAACCGAGAACATTCGAGCTAAACTTTGGAGATTATTTCATTGCATGAGGGCAAACACATAGCATTCCTACCATTACCACCTTAACATGTCCATTTCACTGACCACAGACTCATCTCTGCAACTGCACTTTTCCTTTTAGGTAAGCCATCTAATCAGGAACACTCTTTTACAATTATTTTTAAATTTTATGAATTTGGGTATTCTGTCTGTGTGCCACCTGATGAGTGGTGCCTGGGAAGGCCAGGAAAGTACACTGGAGATTGAATGACCTAGCAGTTAAGAGCACTGGCTTTTCTTCCAGCAGATCTGGGTTCAATTACCAATTTTCTATAACTCCAGATCCATAAGATCCAAAGCTCTTCATGGTGGCACACACCTTTAATCTCAGCACTCAGAAGGCAGAGGCAGGCAGATCTCTATGAATTCAAGGCCAGCCTGGTCTACAGATTGAGTTCCAAAACTGTTGTGAAATATTATTTTAACTAGGCAAAGATGTGTCACATTTTTTTTATGTTGTATTTGTTTAACATATAAAAAATGTGTTAGCTGGGACAGTGGTGGCACACGCCTTTAATCCCAGCACTGGGAAGGAAGGAGATCTCTGTGAGTTAGAGGCCAGCCTGGTCTACAGAGTTCCAGGATAGCCAGAGCTGTTACAGAGAAATTCTGTCTCAAAAAACCAAAAGAAAAAAAAAAAGCAATACATTTGTTTTTGCTGAATTTAATAATATAAAGATGTATTACTTTGCTTACCTAAGTCACCTGACTGGTCTAATAAAAAGCTGAATCAATAGCGAGGCAGTAGAGGGATGGGCGGGGCCGGCAGGCAGAGAGAATTAGGAAGAATCTAGGCTCCAGAGAGAAGGAAGGAAGAAGAGAGGGAGATGCCCAGGGTCAGCCAGACATGGAGGAAGCAGGAAAATGAAATACAAAATGAAAGAAAGGTAAAAAGCCCTTTTGCAAAACATAGGCCAAGAGAAACAGGCTAAAGTAAGTTTCAAGAGCTAATTGGACAAGTATAAGTTAAGGCCGAGCATTCATAATTAATAAATCTCCATGTCATGATTTGGGAGCTGGTTGGTAGCCCAAGAAGAAAGTCATTACATGAGACGGACAGAGCTGTATCTCAGAGAAACCCTGTCTTGAAAAACAAAACAGGGGCTGGAGAGATGGCTCAGTGGTTAAGAGCACTGACTGTTCTTCCGGAGGACCTGAGTTCAATTCCCAGCATCCACATGGCAGCTAACAACTGTCTGTAATTCCAAGATCTGACAGCCTTACACAGTTATACATGCAGGTAAAACACCAATTCACATAAAAAAAAAAAAAAAAAAAAAAAAAGTAAAACAACAACAACTCAAAAACGATTTTCTTTTCTTTTCTTTTCTTTTTTTTTTTTAAAGATTTATTTATTTATGTATACAGCATACAAAGCCCTCTTCTGTATGAGATGTCATCATAGGTGGTTGTGAGCCACCATGTGGTTGCTGGAAATCGAACTCAGGACCTCTGGAAGAGCAGTCAGTGCTCTTAACCTCTGAGCCATCTCTCCAGCCCCAAAAATGATTTTTCTTTAACAAGTCTGGATGTTTTGCCTACATGTATGTCTGTGTACATGCCTGATAGCCTTGGAGGTCTCTTTTCTCTGCCTGCTAACGTGCTGTTGGGAACTGAATACAGGGCTTCATGCATGCTAGCCAGGCACCCTATTGACTCAACAGCTTTCTCTAATCCTCACTGGCCTTAAACTCACAGCAATCCTCCTGCCTCAGCCTCCTAAACTGCTGATTACAGCAATATGCCCCTACACCCACATCTATTGATCATCATTGGTCAAGTCCTAAAATCCCTTCTTCTGGTCTTTCTCTGCTACTTGAAAAAGAAGACCAAGGAAGAGAAAGGATTTGCCCAGTCAGAAATTTTGATTGACAACCATGCCTCCTGTGTCATATGCTTGGGGTACTGGGGCTGCAAAGAAGTCTTCCCTAAGAGCCAGGCAAGCACCAATGTAAGGAAAAGGAAACCTAAAAAGGGTTCCAGAGCATCTCTCCCTGGTCAACCACAGAACTGCTAGGCAGACATTTAAACTGAAGGCTAGGCAGTGGTGGCTCAGACATTTAATCCCTGTACTGAGAGGCAGAGACAGGTGGATCTTTGTGAGTTTGAGGCCAGCCTGGTCTACAGAACAAGTTCTAGGATATCTAGGGCTACACAGAAAAGCCCCATCTCAAAAACAAACAAACCAAAAGCAACAACAACAAAAATAAAATTTAATCTCAGTTGGTACCCTGTTTAATGACCCATGCCTGTCCAGCAAGTGTGACTGTCTCAACACTGTCTGTCCTTATTACCCCCTTGGAAGACGTCCTCCAGAGCACAGGAATAGTTATGGCCTGTGCTAAAACTGAGGGATGTTGATCGTGCAACAGTGACTGCCTAGATATCTGGAGCAGAAGCTCCCAGCCACGAAAGTTTCACAGGTGACCATGGTAAATCTCTTACCAGGCTCCGAGCCATAGCAGGGGCGTAGGGGAAGGAAGCAGGGCCGAGATGACTCCGGGGGAGGGGCTCCTCTCCCCAGGGGACAAGGGAGGCATCTTCGGAGGCGGCTCAGGAAATCTGTTGGCTCCTCTTGGGGAGGGCTCCTAGGGACAAGAACCTCAGAGTAACTCCATGGAAAATCATTCTTCCTATGAGGTCAGATCTGAAGGGAGGAGACAGGCTGGGACCAGCACCAAGACTCAGTCAAAGGCTGCCCTGGGGAAGTAAGTGGTCGCTCACTCACCAGGGTGGAGTTGGGACATGGGACCCAGCAGCTTCACCGCGCCTAAGGAAGGCAGCCAGAACCCTCAGGGTGTCCTCTCGGAGCCCCAGATCCTCAGAGCCGGCCATGGAGGCACCTGACGGGGCGGACAGAGGATGAACCTAAATGCAGTGATAAACTCAAACTTCCGAGTCACTGAATGACGAGGGTGCCAGATCTCGGGAGACTCCTTGAAGGTGGCTAAGGGCCAGTGGGACAGTTGGTTCTGTCGAGGAAAAAGGGTCTGGAGAGAGGAGGGCATAAAAGAGGGGGTAGCTAAGTGCTTGGACTCCTACATCCAGGAGAGGGAGGGGGATTGGAGATCCCAGCCCTGGGTGCAGAAGGAGGCACTCCAACGAGGTATTTAAGTCCTTAGACGATAGGAAACTACCAGTCCCAGGACGCTTTGCGGCACACATTGGCCAGTTTTCCCGCTTTTTCGCCAAGCGGCCTGCTGGGAAATGTCGTTCCAACTACCTCCGATGGCACCGGAGACCCCGGACGCTCGGATCTCAGAAAGGCTGTGCCCGCCCGCTACTGATCCTTCTCCCTTTCTGTTATAGTCCCTTCCTGACACCCCGCTCACCTGGCTCGGGGCTCTGCTTGAGTTGGGTCGGCGCCGGCGCCCACGCTTTTACTCAATCTCTATAAACTTCTTAAATTCAACTTTCCCGCGCCTGCGCACTGGGCCGACCAAGTAACCGCCCAAACGCTGAAGGGGCGGAGTGCTGTGATGCAGTTCATTTGCATATGGCGTTCCCAGCATGCCTGTGGGCGGAAGAGCAGAAAAATGGTCTTGAGCGAGTCGGGTTTCGTCCAGAAGTAGCCTCTCGGATTTTGCATTTCTTACCCAAATAATGAGAAAATTGTCTCTATCGCAAACTACCGTCAGAAAAGGAAATCCTAACGCGCGGAGGCTTAGCTGGCAGAAGGGGAAGGGTGCGTGGCTGCGAGTCTCAGAACTACTGGGAGCCCCGAAACTTTCCAGTGTTGGCAGCAGCGCCCCACGAGAGCGCGCGATTCCTCCCCTGGTAGGTAACGCGGAAGAATCGGGAGGGTGGCGGCTACCCAAAACCAGAAGGTCCGCGCAGTCTCGCACCCAGGCTGAAGGCAGTAAGACTGCTGCAAGTTCAAGGCCAGCGTGGGCTCCAGAGTGTCAGGTAGGTCAGGCTGCACCACAGAACAAGCTCTAGACCAGCCAGGGTTACATGAGTTCAAGACCAACCTGGGCTACTGAATAACTTTGAGGCTAGCTTGGGTTAGAGGGCATCCGAGGTCAGCCTGGCCACTTGGTGCGCCCTAGGCCAGTCTGGGTTGCATAGTGAATTGAAGACCAGCCTGGGCTACATAGCAAGTTCAAGGCCAGCCTATGCTACGTACTAAGATCCTGTCTCAAAACATCCACAAAAACTATATAGAAAAATCAAAACAGAAGCAGTCTGGAGAGAGGTGACTGCACTTGGGAGCACTTGAGGCAGGACTCTGGAAATGAGCAAGGGTTTTCCCTGGGAAGATTAGGAAAAGAGGGCTCCACCCTAGAAGTTGGGTACCTACTTTGGATAACAGAGAGTGTTTACATCGTTAAAAGAGGCGGACCCGAGGGGTAGGTAGAGTTTCTACCGAAGATGCTGTAGAAAAAACTGGGTACGAAAGGGTGGGAAGGAGCTTTCTGTTTGTATCCCACGAAAGCATGGATGAAAGAAGGCTTGCGCTATGGCCTGAGAGGTCTGAGTACGTTTGCCCCTTGACATGCAGGCTCAGGAACTGCTTTGTGCGCCATCTCGAGCATGGGAACCCCAAAACCGCGGATCTTGCCCTGGCTGGTGTCGCAGCTGGACCTGGGGCAGCTGAAAGGCGTGGCCTGGCTAGACGAGAGTCGAACTCGGTTCCGGATCCCTTGGAAACATGGCCTGCGGCAGGACGCACAGATGGCTGACTTTGG
The DNA here is from genome assembly GCA_004025045.1 of Sigmodon hispidus. Taxonomy (NCBI): domain Eukaryota; kingdom Metazoa; phylum Chordata; class Mammalia; order Rodentia; family Cricetidae; genus Sigmodon; species Sigmodon hispidus. Next base: position 35,667 of record PVIH01010116.1, read on the forward strand.
CATCTTCCAGGTATTGGGGGCTAAAGGCTCTGGAGGAGGTCAGAAAAGAGTTCCTGGGCGTGGCTAGTCAGGGGCGGGGTCTTGCTAATGAAGATGGATGGGACGGGAGGGATAGATAGGAATTGATTGGCAGATTCCAAGACCAGAACCCAGAAAACAAGTGTGTTCCCCTAAGAACGTTCTATAGCAGTGGTTCTCAACCTGTGGGTCACATTTCCACAGGGATCAAATATCAGATATTTACATTACGATTCCTAACAGTAGCAAAAAACAGTTATAAAGTAGCAACAAAAACAACTTCGTGGTTGAGATCACCATGTGAGGAACTATTAAATGGTGGCAGCACCAGGAAGGTTGTAAGCTACTGCTGTGGAAGATATGAGACCTTTGAGGGGTGGGCTCTTGATTTTAGAGCCCGTAAATCTTAAGGTCTGAGACTGCCTTATAGCTGCCAAATTAGCATGGACTAATGTAGGAGTAGAGAATGTGAGACATGGACCCCAAAGGGTGTCCTGGGGTGAGGTACCAAGCAGGTCCTAGAAGGCTGGTTTAGAAAACAGCTTGAAGGCGCCTGGTCCTGGAGACAGTTTATAATCCTAGCACTCTGGAGGCTGCAGGAGGGGCAACAAGTTGGAGCCCAGCTTTGGTTACCGTAGGACCCTGTTTCAAAACCAAGGTAATTTCTTTGTGGTGTGGAAAGTAGTGGCTAGGGATGAGGGCCCAGTGAATGTGAGACTCTGGGTCTGAAACTATAGGATGGACCATGGTGGGTGATGTCGGGACCTTGGGGCAGAGTCTAAGTCACCTTCCTTCCTGTCCTGGAATCACTGTTGTGTCAGGCCTGGGCCGAAGTCAGTGGTGCCTACACCCCAGGGAAGGATAAACCAGACCTATCAACCTGGAAGAGGAATTTCCGATCAGCCCTTAACCGGAAAGAAACGTTGCGATTAGTGGAAGACCAGAGCAAGGACCCTTTTGACCCTCATAAAGTGTATGAGTTTGTGACACCAGGTGTGTGTAACGAGGCTGGCTTGGGGATCACAAAAACCTTGTGATCAGGAGGATTTCTGCCCTTCATTCTGCTCACCCTCTCTCTGGACAGCAGCAAGGGACTTTGTACATCTGGACACCTCTCCTGAAACCGATGGCAAAAACAGTCTGTCTGATCCCCAGGTGAGGAGGCACCAGTCCTGGGCCTCATGCTTGCCCTGTCCCTGTTAGATCGGCCCTTGCCTCCCTACCCCCAGTTTTTACCCCTGGGCCTCCATTCCTTCTCTTTCTGCTACCCTCTTGACTAGGCTGAGGCTGCAAACTAGACTAGCTGCTCTTTCCTCTTCCAGGAAGACCTCCTGGAATTGATGGATGGCATGGTCTTGGGATCCCTCCCAGATGAGGGATCCTTGGGCCTGGCTATTGCTCCCAATCACTCTCAGCTACTGCAAAACCCCAGTTTGGACAACTTCCCAAGCCTGGCACCCCAGGAAAATCCCCTGAGGCAGCTGCTGGCTGAGGAACGTGAGTGTCAGCTGTGGGGTAAGAGGGGCTGCGACAGGGACCGAAGTCCTCACCCTGGTCCGCGTTATCTCTCATTTCATGTCACCGCTCAGAGTGGGAATTTGAAGTGACCGCTTTCTATCGAGGCCGGCAGGTCTTCCAGCAGACACTCTTTTGCCCAGGAGGCCTGCGACTGGTGGGCACCACAGCTGATAACAGGACACTGCCTGGGCAGCCAGTCACCCTGCCAGACCCTGAGGGGTTTCTGACAGACAAGCTTGTGAGGGAGTATGTGAGCCATGTACTCAAGGGGCTGGGCAAGGGGCTGGCACTGTGGCGGTCAGGGCAGTGTCTCTGGGCCCAGCGACTGGGCCACTCCCATTCCTTCTGGGCTCTGGGTGAGGAGCTGCTTCCCGATAGTGGACGAGGGCCTGATGGAGAGGTCCCCAAGGACAAAGACGCAAGTGTGTTCGACCTTGGGCCCTTTGTGACAGGTGAGTACCCTATGGGAATTGGCAGACCAGGGTGGTACTCTGCTGTGTGGCAAGGGTCAGGCCATCAAGCCTGGGGCCTGGTGCTGGAAACTGCTGAAGGTAAATATAGTTCATGCACCATTGGAAGATGCTCTGGCAGCCATGCTGGAGTGAATACACAAGTGCTGGGGCTGGGCTGGGCTCTGTGGAAGTGCCCCTGCAAATTACAGGAAGAGTCAGTCCCTAGAGATTTGCTGTCCCATAGCCCTGTGCTAAGTACAGCACCGGCCTCCAGGGTTTCCCACCAAACACGTGGGACTGTTGAGAACCCACAAGAGCTGAGTGCTGATGGAGAATTTTAAAGCTGTTTTGAGAAAGGGTCTCGCTCTGTAGCCCAGGCCTCCCTAGTGTTAGGGTGCCAGGGGTGCGCTCAGCTTATGTTGTGTTTGTATTAAATACTTCTGTTTTCGGAGGCGGTCTCACCGTCGCTTCTGCTGGCCTTGAGCTCATCCCTCCCGCCATATCCTCAAAAGCTGGCATGGCAGTGTCAGTCTAGAGAACCGAAGCAAGGCCTGAGCTGTGGAGCCTCCCAACATCCTCCTCGTCCCTAAGCTACTAGGGCCCCCTCCTCACCGCTGAGCCTCTGGATGGAGATATGGTTGAGGACACTGAGCTGTGTGTGCAGGGACTTTTCCAGATAGGCAGAGCATTGCCAGGGAAGTGTGCAAAGGGTAGAGTCATCCTTTCTTTTCTGACCCATCTCCTGGCTTCCCAGATCTGATTGCCTTCATGGAAGGAAGTAGACATTCCCCACGCTACACTCTGTGGTTCTGTGTGGGAGAGTCGTGGCCCCAAGACCAGCCATGGGTGAAGAGGCTTGTGATGGTCAAGGTGCCAGCTATCTTGTGCTTCTGGGGCTGGGAGGGGCCATTTGTGGAGGAACCTGCAGCAGCCAGGGACTAATATTCCCAGAAGCCTGTCCAAGAAACAGCAACTCCAGCAGGGCTCTATAGCCAGTATTGTTCCTCATCCAGGGGAGCTTGTTCTGACCCTAGACCCGCTATGGCTGGCTGCTGCAAGTCTTTGCAGCCTTTGAAGTGTGCAGCTCCCAGGAGCCCCACTGGTTATGAATGGGGGAGGGGACCAATTCCTAACAAGCCTAGGTAGAGTGAGGGTCTACCCTGGGCTATGCTGGAGGCTCATAGCTGATTGGATATTTGTCTGACTTCTTCCTGCCCTGCCCTGTAGGTGGTTCCCACATGTCTTAAGGAGCTGTTAGAGATGGCCCGGGAAGGGGGAGCCTCCTCCCTGAGAACAGTGGATTTACACATCTCCAACAGCCAGCCTATCTCCCTTACTTCTGACCAGTACAAGGCCTACCTACAAGACTTGGTGGAAGACATGGACTTCCAGGCCACCAGAGACACCTGAGCCCCCTGCAGCTACCACAAATAAAGCAGTTTATTCGCCCATCACATGTCTGTCTGCTGTTACACTGACCCCAAGCTGGTGACTAGTCCACAGGGGTCTCAGTTTCCCCATCTGCAGCTTTGGAGTTTAGGTGCTCGATGTGTGAGGCCTGAGGAGCAAGCACAGTGTGGCTACCAGCTCTGACCTCTCTCTCCCTCAGGTGCTAGAGAAAGTCAGAGGAAGCAAGAGACAAAACAGGCCCTGGGCTACTGTGAGCTACCCGAGCAGTGATGGACGGCAGCTGGCAAGCCAGTGCAGGGCAGACTGAGCCAGTATGCAGTCCTTGTTGGCCCCAGTATCCTTCTAGGGTCATGGATTGAGTTACTGCAGCCTCACAGGGCTGCTGATACTAGAGGCCACTTGATGTGGTCAGCTCTAATGTACTTAAGACAATCTAGCTGCAACAACAGCTGGGCCCTGCTTCTTGTCACCAGCCACTATGTTCCTGGGTGTGGCCCCTTCATAATGTGCCCCTCACCCCACCCTTTCCTCCTAGAAAGAGCATTTTATAAATTTTTTTTTGAAGGAAGAATCTCTGCAGCCCTGGTTGTCTTTGAACTTACAGATCCAAATGTCTGCTTCAAGTGTGCACCACTATGCCCATCTATATATTTCATGAAATCTTTAATGAAATTGGAGGAGGCATGACAGAAGGGCTGAGGCTGTGGGGGTAGGCTAAGGGGCCAGAATAACGGGCAGGGGCAGGGCTGGGGGGGGGCTCTCCTCTTCCTCACAGCCACCCCATCATCCCACTGTGGGAAGTGTGCTGGGGAAGTGGAGCCATAAATATGTCCAGAATCTCAGAGGCGCAGGAACAGGGTATGATCTCAGAGAGGGGGCAGGGGCAGGCCTGGACCACCCTTATCTGGGGGCCCTGGTTCCTTGGGTGGCCGAGGAGGTCCTGGGGGGTCCCCCGGCTTGCGACCGTGCTTGCGGAAGTAGCGGTAGCGCTGGACGTAGGCCCTCACCAGGTTGCTCACCTTGACAGGATTGATCTCCCCGCTTTTGCTGTGGCAGATCTGCAGAGCCAGGGACAACTGAGTTCCTAGCAGCCCAGGGCACCCTAACCTTGACTCAATGACTGGGTCTACCCTGTGCCCCTCTCCTGGACCCAGGTCCCCATCCCACAGTCCCTCTGCCCCACCTTGTGGACAGCCTTCCTCAGGATGTCCTTGTACTCCTCCTTGGTGATGTCTTTCTTCTGGTAGTATGGTTTGATGGCCAACTTCACCTCTTCCACTGCCCGCTCCTGTGTGTGCAGCTTCTTCAGATACTGATGGGATGAGACAAGGTCAGTAGGACAAGCAAGTGAGGATGGCCTGCAGTGCCTTTGCCTTCACCATGGCCTGCCCTGTGTTCCCCTTGCTGTGCTTACCTTAGGCCTAGGAAGACCCAGCAGTCTGCTGGGAGACAAAGCAAACACTGCTGTTTCTGTTGTGCAATCAATGCTGGGACTGGACTAAGGGCTTAGGAGTGCTGGTGCTCCCCCACTCAGCCCCAGCCCCAGCCCCAGCCCCAGCTCTTCCTGGGGAGAGTTTCTAAGTTGCCCACTCTTGCCCTCAACTTTTAAGTCAGCCTCAGAGTGAAGTGGTAGGATCAGAGGTTTGTGTCCCCACACAGCTGGTCACAACTCTCCCGAAGCAGGCTTTACAGGCTGATTCTGACTGTAGACCATCTGAAGTGGCAGGGATACCCACTTTGGCTGTTCACAGTCCGCTCTGGTCCAGGCTGCCTGAGCTCTGGCAGGAGCTAAGCGGTCAAGCCCGGGTGGCTCAGGCTGCTAAGGTGGACAGTGTCACAGGGGACCCAGTCTTCCACTGCTGGGGAACTAGATCCTGTGACTCATGGAAAATGGGACACCAAAGGGAGACCAAGGGAGCTGTGCTGGGAGGGTGAGCTTCCTGCAAAAACCCAGTGTCCATGACCAACAGGTAGAGCTGCTTTCCCAAAACAAGTGTTTGGAGGCCAGAGACAGGTGGGACAGAGTCTGGGCCAACAGCACAGCCTCACCAGAGTGTAGGCAAATGAACCCTGGTAAAGTCAAGGCACTACAATACACCTGCTTTGGTAGCAAGGACACATGTTCTATCTATAGGGGGAGCCAGTTTCACCTCTGTAGGCCATGAGATTCTCAGCACAGGAGTGGAGGGCAGTGTGCTACACAACACCACACACTTGCCAAGAGAAAGCTTACAGCACAAAACAGGGCTGGTTGGCATAGCTTGGGGCTAGATGAGCTAAGACTGTTACAGTAAAAGCCTGCTCTACAGCCAAGGTGAGGCAGAGCAGTGGGTAGTGCCTGCAGACAGCTGTCAGGGCCATAACCAGGTAAATCCATCTAGACAGGATTTAAAGACAGCAGTCCAAGGCCATTCCCTCTGTGCTTGCAGTCCACACTCCAGCTGGGGTGGCTTTACCAGCATCTCCCTTGCCTCTTGGCCTTCACAAATGCTAAGGCTATCGGCCTGAGTCTGTATGACCAGCACAGTACTAAGTGCTAGGATTTCTTTTTTTCCTTAAAAAACATCTCCCAGAGGCTGGAGAGATGGCTCGGCAGTAAGGAGCACTGGCTGTTCTTCCAGAGGTCCTGAGTTCGATTCCCAGCAACCACATGGTGGCTCACAACTGTCTGTAATTCCAAGATCTGACAGCTTTACACAGTTATATAAAATAAAATAAAGGTGGAAAGCAACTAGGAGGTACATTAAAGAAGAGTATTTATACAAACACATATATACATGTACCAACTGTAACTCTTTTATACGTGTTAATCCCTTTCATGGGGAACTGAGGAGGAACCCAGACAAGCACTCAACAATGAGCTCTAGCTCTCCTCTGGTTCTCTGTAACTGCCCACACCCAGCGCCCTGCCCCATTCATCTAACCCTCTGATGTTCCAAGGCCACCCATCTCACCTTGTCGGTGTCCCCACGTCCCTCTGAGCTGCTGCTGCCTTCTCTCTTGTCAGATGCAGGGGCCAGCCCAGTCGGGGTAGGAGGGGTAGAGCCACAGCCCCCTATGGGGAGGCTACCAGGAAGCAGGTAGCTGGAAGGACCTGGGGGCAGGCCCAAAGAAGTGGGTACAGGAGCTGGGGTCACCCCTAGAGTGGAGGGTGGCTTCCGATGGCTGAGGATCTGTGAGAAGAGAATATGATGAGCCAAGGAATGTAGAAAGGAAGAGGGGCTTTGTACCCCTCTGTTCCCTCAAATTTCCCAATGTTAGATAGAGAGCAATAGGCTCCTCTTCGGGCCAATACCTTGCCCTAAGGCCTTCTGGGAGTTGTAGTTCCTCTCCTACCCCGAGGCAATGGACAAAAGGGGCTGTGGGGACTCTTCCCCATGGGAGCCCACCTGGTTGGTGGCCTGGATCAGCTCCTGGGCCTTTGCTCGGCTGGCCAGATTGGCTTCTTCCATCTTGAACAGCAGCGCAGTCACTGCAATGGACAGGTGTGGCAATCAAGGCCTAACTAACCCTGATGCTGCCCAGGTCCCTCAGTTGATCCCAGGACCTGGGAAACACCACAGACCCCCAGTGTTCTTATGACCCCAGGGGTGTGTATGCAGGGTCAAGAAAGACTGGGATATGATGTGGAGATGGCTGGAGTACCATCTGCTTCCTGACCTACCCAAGTCCCAACTTTCTCCCATCTAGCAGAAGACAGCACCCTGCTCAAGCTCTCCATTCTGTGCCAGCCACTACATGCTCCAGTTCACCTGCTCCTAGTATGTTCAGGACTGGACCCTGGCCTGGTCCATCCACCCCACCTACCTACCCATCCCTTTCATGCCATCCCCTTTTCCTCCCCCACTTAGGCAGACTCACAGGCCAGAACACCACTGGTAGTGCAGTCCACACCAGCAGGCAGGTTCCAGGGCATGGGTGGGGGTAGTGTGGGCAGCTGGGAGACCCTGGCAGCTGGCCCATCCTCTGCACCAGAGTCTCCAGCCGTAGAGCCCGCACTGGGAGCAGTACTTGGTGCAGCTGCAGCAGTGCTGGTGGCTGTGGTAGTGGCAGGCTGCTGTTCCTCCTCCTCCTCCTCTTCTTCCTCCTCCTCCTCCTCTGCTCCTACTCGGACTCCAGTGTCCTCACTGGCTTCCTCTGGTAGGAAGGAGACTTCAGGGGTCTTGCAGCTGCTGTCCACAGTCTGGGAGTCTGGGGTGAGTGCGGGTGGGGGTGGGGCTAGCTTAGGTGGTGGGGTGCTGGGAGCCTTGGTGGTCCGCTCCTCCCCAGACCATGATGTTTCCTCTGTCCCCTTGACACTGGCTGCCTGGCTGCAGCTGTCAGCCTTGGACTTCTTCAGTGAACCAGGCCCACCGCTGCCTGTGTTGCTGCCTCCGCTGCGGACTTTCTTCCTGGTCTTCGACGGCTTGGTCTTTCCCTTGGTCCCCTTAGCTTTCTTGGCGCCAGCCTTGGCCTTGGTCTTGGTCTTTTTGGGCTTGGTGCTTCCCGGGGCCACCTTGGCCACCTCTGCAGGAACGCGCTCATCTGGCTTAAGGAATGGTGAGCGGCTCTCACGGTCTCGGCTGAACTTGACCCCAATGGAGCCCAGGCTTGAAGACGAGGAGTCCTTGGCAGGGGTGGTGCTGCTGACGCCCTCTCGGATGAGCACGGCCACCTTGGACTGCAGTTTCACCTTGCGGGAAGAACACGAGGACGAGGAAGATGAGGAGCCGCTGCTTAATGGGGCCTTGGGCAGTGGCCCCGAGCCGGGCGCTGGGTCCTTAAGTGGCCTCGACTTCTTGGATGACCTGTCCCTGTCTCGGCCCCGTTCCCCCCCATCAAGGACCTTCCGTCGAGACCCTTTCTCCCTTGAGGATGAGGATGAGGATGCAGCCCCTGAACGCCTGCGGTCCTTGTCACTCTTGCCACCGCGCTCATCAGCACTCAGACCCTCAGAGTCATACAGGACCTCCCGCTTTGGGGACACAGCAGGTGATGGCGAAGGGACACGGGGCTCAGCCTTGTCCGGGCGGCCCACCGTGATGGTCCGTTTGATGGCAAACAGGTCGTGGTCTGTGAGGTCCTGGATGGAGGGTGGCACGGCGCCACGGCGCCGGCTGTCACGGTCAGAGCCTGAGGGAGGCACGGGTGCGGGCAGCTTCTCCACATCGCCAGCGCGCTTCTCGGCCCGCGAGCGCGATCGCTTCTTCTTCTTCTTGCCACCCTCCCGGCGCTTGCCTCGGTGCCGCTCGCGCCTTGAGGATGAGGAGGACGATGCTGCTGGGGGTGGTGAGGCTGAGCGTCGGCGGCGCCTGCGCTTCTCCCGGGAGCGGGAGCGGTGGCCCCCACGCCTGCGGTCAGCACTGCGGGACCGAGACCTGCGGCGGGAACGGGAGCGGGAGCGGGAGCGGGAGCGACGGCGGGCAGCAGCGTGTGAACTGAGCTTGCGCTCGCGTGAGCGATGCTTCTTGGCATCCCAGGCTGGCGAGTCGGGAGGCGCCGGGTCCCCGCTGCGCTGCCGCTCCCGTCGGGCCTTCTTGCGCGCAGGCGGTGGGCCGGGCGAGGCAGAGCGCTGGCGGTAGCGCTCCCGGCGCTGCGTTAGGATTTTGCGGCGCAGGTCCAGGCCACCCCAACGCGCATCTGCAGCTGGAGGTGCCGGTGGTTCACCCAGGTCCACCTGCAACGCGCCCTCGCCATCAGAGTCGGCATGCAGGGACAGGAAGTCATCGCCTTCTGGGGCTCGTGGAGCAGAGGCTGGGGGCGCAGCGGGAGTGGCCACGGAAGCAAGCGTGGCTACTGAGGCAGGCGGCTGGCGAGGACGCCCAGCTCGGAACAGCGACACTGCAACCTTGGGCTCCTCCTCGGGCTGTACAATCTCGCCCTCCTCAATCTCGGGATCACTGGGAGGTAGTGGTGGCAGGGGCAGCGCTGGTCCACCAGCTGTCACTACTTCCACCGACACTTTGCCCTCAAGACAGGCTTCCACCTCGGGTCCTACCACAAAGACCCTGCGGCGCGGGGCCCCTTCGGCCCGCGTGGAGTCGGCCTGCTGCGGTGTCCCTGGGGCTCCCAGCGTCTGTGGGGGTGGGGGCTCCGGGTGGGGGCTGTCGTCACCTGGAAAGTCCTGACTCAGGCTGTTGTCATCATAGATGCCTGCCAGGGTCTCTGAGATGCGGCTGATGCTCTGTGACAGACCCTCCTCTTCCTCCTCCTCCTCCTCCTCTTCCTCCTCCTCTGGTGAGGGGCTCCCAGCTGATGAGCTAGGGTTGGAGCCCGTGGGCTCAAACGGGTCATATTTCTGCTCAGGGGCTGGTGGTGGGGAGTAGGCCTCGTCGGTGGGGTGGAAGGGGTCATAGATGTCGAATCGCGGGGCAGGCAGAGCCGGAGGGGGTGGAGGAGGAGGAGGAGGGGGAGGAGAAGGGGAAGACGAGGATGGGGAAGGGGAAGGTGAGGAGGAGGCAGAGGAGGGAGCAGGTGGAGGGGCAGGCCCTCCATCCCCTGTGCCCAAGGTGAGGAGGTGACGGGCACAGGCGGGGCGAGAAGCGTGAGACTGTGGAGAAACTGCAGAGAACAAGGTAGACAGAGTCATGGTCAGCAAACCCTGTTCTCCTCCCCCAGAGGCCCGCCCGCCCGCCCGCAGACAGGTCAGTGCCATCACTGCCCCATGCCCATCCTGACCCTCCTCCCAAGCTATTCCAGTGCTTCCTGAATGGAATGCCCTCCAGGACCTTGAGGCACACAGAAAAAAAAACAAAGGTAGAGCAGGCTGGGGTGGTAAAGGGGTTTATCTCCAGCGAAATTGACCTATTTATACTGCATAATTAAGGAGTAGGAACTCCTTAATTCAGAGAAGACAGGGACTGAGGAAGAGCAGTGGCAAAGCACTGTCCTGGTGTGTGTGAAGACACCCAACACAGCAGAAAAATGGCCTCTGAGTCCACACAGAGCCCAGAAGACGCCCTGACCCTCTAATCCCCCACACCACAAGTTGGCCTTAAAGCCTTAACCAATGGCAGTGCTGTATGCCTCTGCTACGTGAGCTGAACCTGCTTTATGGAGAGGAGGCTGCTTGAACCATGAAATGGCAGAGCTGAAGGCCTGGCAAAACAGAGTCCTTCCAAGTTTTTGCCACAAGAGCTAAAGAACAAGAGTGTCTAACCCACAGGGACATCAGGATGTCAGATGCTGCATGCCAAGGGCAGACAGCAGCAAGAGCTGGGCCTAGACTCAGATAATATATCCAAGCTTGGGAACCAAGACTCTATCCATCATGGCCCAGTGAGGAAAGTGCCAATTCCTCTTAGTGACTCAAATCGTAACAGTCTACAGTCATGTGACCACAGGCCCCTAGCTCTACCTGTCTGCTTAGGATTCCTTCTATGAAATCTGAGTCTGGCATGGCAGTGGTGGTGTAGGCCTTTAATCCCAGCAATCTGTTGGAAGCAGAGGCTAGTAGAGCCCTGTGAATATGAGGCCAGCTTGCTCTACAGAGTGAGTCCCAGGACACCCATTGATATTACAGAGAGAAACCCTGTCTTGAAAGACCAAAAACCAAACAAAACTAAACTACAAAGAACCATGAGCAGTGCAAAACCATAGTCCTAAATGCCAGGGGCTGAAGGAAGAGCTGGAACTCAGCCTACGGACAAGACAGCCAGAGCAAATAACATACACCGTTTTCTTTTTAAAAAACATAACCACAGGCTGGAGAGATGGCTCAGAGGTTAAGAGCATTGACTGTTCTTCCAGAGGACCTGAGTTCAATTCCCAGTAACCACATGGTGGCTGACAACCATCTCGTACCCTCTTCTGTATATTGTATACTAAATAAATAATTAAAAAAAAAACATAACCACAAATGGTAGCAGTCCAAGACTGTAGTCCTAGCACAAGTGAGGATAAAGCAGGACTGCTACAATGTGCAGGCCAGCCTCGACAACAGAACAGGACCCCACAAATAAATAAATAAAACCACAGCATAAGTCCCCATGAGAACAATTGGCTCCATGTATATCTCAGCCAGGAGCCAATGAGGCCATTTGACTGTGTACACAGACTGTTGACAAGGGTATCCTCGGCAGCCTCGAAGTTTTGGCTTTGGAGTCAGGATGTGTAGTTACCCAGGCTAGTCTTGCACTCATGGGCTCTAGGCATTCTCTTCTCTCAACCTTCCAACTATGTGAGGTCGCAGTTGGAGTCACACTCACAGCCCCACACCCTTGGGTTTTAGGACAGATTCACCCTTCTATCAGCCTCTCTAGGGGCACTGGGAACACATATGCCCTGTGCCCCATGGATAAGTGGACTCACAACTAAAATGGGACAAAGTGACTGTGACCTGCCTCAGTGGGGTCTGCCACAAGCCATGCTCTTTAAGTCACTTGGACTGATGGCTGCTAGAGACTCAATCTGAGCACAGCCTTCCTTCCTGCTGGGGCTCAGATATTACCAGGGGCCCAAAAACAAGGCCCTGATAGAGCCCGAGTGTGAACCCAACCTTAAGTGTTCTGGGAGAGCCAGTGCACTGGAGCTGATGTGCTGATGTACTCTGAGGTTGCTGAGCACCCACCAGGAGCACAATGGGAAGCAGGTTATAACCTACACCACCACCAGGGCTGGAGAGATGGCTCAGAGGTTAAGAGCACTGACTGTTTTTCCAGAGGTCCTGAGTTCGATTCCCAGCAACCACATGGCAGCTAACAACTGTCTGTAATTCCAAGATCTGACACCCTTACACAGTTATACATGCAGGCAAAACACCAATTCACATAAAATAATAAATAAATAAATAAATCCTACACAACCACAGCACAGAACCAAAATGCCTGGCTTTCCACTCAGACTCAAGCTAGCAGCCAGACCCACCAATGAAACTAGTGAGGATCCCCCACCTAGGAGATGACCCCTCAACTATCAGTCAGCTCTGCCATCTAGTATCCAGCACGTGTGACGCTCCTACATGATCCTCACTGTGCTTTCTTTCTAGGAGTGTTTGCATTAACTTGTATCTAACATCATAACCATCCTTACTACCTTCATTACAAATAGCTTAAGTGAGCTAAGGCCTTAGCTTGGTGGCAGAATGCTTGTTAAACATATGGATTCCCAAAGTCCAGTTCCCACACCATTAACAAATACATGAAAATAATTGGTCTCCATACAACTCCAAGACCACCCACCCAACACAGTATAGCCAGCCCTACATACCCGTTTTTCCTGTCCTCCAGGCCCTGAGGCGGGGCAGAAGGCTAGGCACAGGTAGAGGCATGGGGTCCCTATCACCAATGCGGACCTCAGCCACCAGCTCAAGCATGTCCTCACTTCTGCAAAGCAGAGAAAATGATGAGCCCCAGCAGTGGCGCAGCTCCCAGGCTAGAGCCACCCCCACCTTAGCTGCCCAGATTCTTACTCGCCAGGTAGTAGGTCCAGGCGGCTGGGGACCCAAGTATCTGGGGGATCCAGGATGTTCACCAGCCCCACAAGAAAGCTGTCTGCAGCTGTATCCAATACCTAGAAGGGGCCAAATTGAGCTCTGTTCCGCTAGCATTCACACTGACAACCTTGCTAGTTCCAGCTTCTCAGGAACCCGCCAACTACCCCAAGGACAGTGAGGGATCCAATCAACCTTATCCTTGATGTTCTCTGTAAGCAGCTTAGATCTGGTCCCCCTCACTGCCCACTAGAGTTACCCCAGACCCAGGGGCAGAGATCTATCCCCAGTTCCTCTGCCCTGCAGGCAGGTCCCAGGATGAAGGTTCACAGACACTCTTACTCACAGTGGCTGTATCAGCACCACCTGACTCCTGTAAACGAGGCTCTGATCGTGGACTCCGGCAGCAGCGCCTCCATCGAAGGCCACGACACCGAGAGCCATCTGGATAGACATTGAAGCAAGGTGGAACTCAATGTGAAGCTTTGCACAGCATAGGAGCCAGGACCAGATAGGATCTGTTGCAGGAGTACCTACCTACCCCTCCCAATTAAGGCAGGACTTAGAGCTCCCCCACCCAGTCTGGGGTGAGCTTACACCCACTGGATTATTGAAAGGGATGTCTCAGCTTGGCCTTTAAGCTCTGGCCCAGCCCTTCACACCTCCTGCCTCCCAAAAGTGTCCTACTATATCCTGCTCCCAACCTCTCCTCAGCCCTGAAGACACACTGGGTCCCATGACACCATTCCCCAGTGCTACAGACTGGCTGTCCCCTGACAATCAGGCCCTCCTCCAGCCAAACCCAGTCCCCAGACACTCCTGACCCTAGCAGGAGGGAGGGTGACACTCATGAAGCCTCAGAAGGAATGAAGACACCAGACCCAGAGGAGGGTTGAGGACCTGAATGAAAGCACTGGAGCTCATACCTTTGTCATTGGGCAGGTCCCCCTGCAGGGAGCTTCCCACAGCCTGCTGAATGGCCCGCTGGGAAAGAGGGGGGTAAAAAATTGGGGGTATCAGATAAGACTTCTGTAACCTTTGCTGTTTGGAAGGCATGATCTAGGCACCCCACAGGCAGGCCACAGGCTGAGGCCACATAAGGCCCCCAGGGCCCAGCGCCCCCAGCTGTCTTACCAGAATGAAGGCAGAAGGAGAGAGGGCCGACTCTCTGTCAGGTGAACCATCTCCCCGATCCTCTCCCGACTCCTCTGTTTTACCTCGAGACTCATCTTCCTCCTCCATGGTCACCTGGGGTTGAGGACAAGGGTTTGGTGAAGGCTGAGGGGGGAGGGAGCAGAAGTGGAGCGAGGCCTCCAGACCTCCACAGCACCCTCCTCTAGCGTCCCCCTCTCCCACAGGTCCTCACGATCTGGTGCGTGGTCCCACAGTGACCCTTCTTCCGGGCCTCAGCTCCGTGCCAATGGCAGGACTCCTCTGCCACCTGCTCCAGCATCTGGCCCTCCACTGCCCATAGTTTCCCAAAGCTCCTAGTCAAAACTCAAATTTCCCAACCCAATCAGATAGATTCAAACTCAACTCTGACTCTGGTTCTTATTTTAAGCGTACTTCAGTCTCAGAAACCCACATTCCCTACAATGGGGGAACGGGCCCACGTGCTCAGTGGTACTCTTGTAACAGGTACCACAGCTTCACACAGCATCCATCATCCTCCATGATGAGGAATCAAAAAGTTTTATTTATAGGCATGAAACAGAACTATGGTAGTATGGTCTATACAACCACCACACTGCTTTTAAAACAAAAATGCCAAATTTCACAAAGGCGTGTTTGTACTCCCAGCCCCATTGGACACTTGCCTATCACCCAGCTGCCTGTCCTGTGGAAGCATGGCCAAAGCCTCGGTGATGTCACGGGAATTCTGAGCTTTGAGTGCCCAGTCAGGTGGTTGAAAGAGCATCCTTCAGACTGGCGGATGTCTTGATTGAGGCTTCAGAAAATATGAACATCACAGCTGTGAGCCTCCTTCCAGCTGCCAAACCTGGGACTCTCAACACACCTAATCTTGAAAGTCCTAGATTTAGGGCTCCCTAAATCAACTGCGCTTATCTGAAAATGGCAAAATAGTAACATCTATCACACTCACTTGCATTGCTAATAGCTGGATACACAATAGCAATAATTGTATCATTAGCCCTTAGACCAGGTTTCCCTGGCTGCGCACATGCAAGGAAAGGACCTGGTTCCAGCCCTACTCTGAAACTATGCCCAGGCCTCCGCATTCATGCAGCCAGTCTCTCAGCTCCAGCTGCCCAAATCTTTAGCTTCTTCCCTAATCCTCACAGCCATAGCCTAACTCTGACTCTTCCATAGCCAAGCTTCTCTGAGGTAATATTCAGGACTCTCCTATCGTGAGCACCAACAGTTCCCAGCTATGGGATACAAATGCTATCCAGAGCAGTGACTGTCAACAGTGAAAAGAAACTTGTATCAAAAGCACCTGGCTGCAGATTCCTTAAACCCTGGACTTTTTAAGGCTCTGTAGACCATGTTCTCACTGATCCTTCAATTAAAATACTTCCCAAGTTTTAAATGAAAACATCAGTTTACATAACTATAATAATATTAGTAAAATGCATATGTCGGGATGTATTGAATCTCATCCAACAATGTATTTCCTCCTGCCTATCAAGGTCAAGTTGCAAAGCCCTGTACTAGATGAGTCAAGACAGCTCTACAGTCCCTCAGGCCTCTGGGGACTGATTCTCACGCCTGAACACTAGGACAGCACACATTCTTTTTTTGTTTAAAGCCATATTCGTTTTGATTACTTTCTAAAGTGCATTCAAGCTGGGTGAAATGCCCAACACTTTGTTGTATTATTCTCTAAACGTTTATCTAGTCCCCAAAACACGAATCTGCTAAAAGACACAGTATGGATTCTTGCAAACACATCAAAATCACCTGGATGATTCCAGTTCCAACTGCCCCACCCCACCCCACCCCCGTCTCAGAGTCACCCCCCACCGAACGCTTCCCAGACTTTGGAGATGCATTTATGCCTCTGGGCACATCACAATGCTATCCTCCTTCTCCCTAATGGGGAACACATCTCTTTCTTCCAGGTGGCCCTTAACACTTCCTAGTCCTTGAAGAGAGCTTCCAGGCCTCATACATGTCCCAGATCCACGTAGATGAGTCGAATGCAGAGGCCAGCACCGGTAGACACTTCCCAGCCCTAAAAGACATACCCCAGCAATCTAGGTGGCTCTGCAGACCCCTTCACTCCTGGGACACACATCAAGATCTCAAGATGGCCCCAAAAGCCTCAACAGAACCTAGCTTACGGTTGCACATAAAAACCATCTACAGCGCCTGCAGGCAAGTCCGGGATCAGCAATGAGATGGAGAGATGACCCAGGCGCGGTCTAGGCCCTACGGACGCCCCCTGGCACCCACGGGCGCGTCCCGGACCCTAAGAAGGCCCCACACTAAGCGACTGCTTTGGCCGCCGCTGCCGGATCCGAGGCTGCCACACTATGCTCTCCAGGCCCCGTGGCGTACGGGCGACACTCGGAGACGACTAGTGACCCAACTCCGCCCCGCCCACCCCACTAGGCCCGAGCCCCGCGGCCCGGACCGCAGCCGCCATCTTACCCCGCCGCTCGGGCTGCGGCTCCGGCCCCCGGCACGGGGCGGGGCGGACTGGGGCGGGGCTCGGGAGCTGAGCGGAGGAGAGGTGGGGCCAAATTGCCGCGGAGCTTGCTGGGATTTGAAGTACTCGGCTGGCTTTTCTGAAGGGCAGTAGGACGAAGGTCGGACTCGGTTTCCCAGAAATCAACGCGTCCCATGGAGGCAGGGTGCGCGCGCTGTACGCCGGGAGACGTAGTCCACGGGTTAACTCCGTCACGCGGGGACAGTGTAGGGGTGAAAGGTGAAGTGGGCGGGGTTGGTGGAGCGCGCGGTGAGGCCCCCCACAGTGCCCTGCGTGCGCGGGGAAAGGGCGGCGGATCAGGAAGTGATGTAAAAGAGGCGCCGCTGCTGAGATCCATGGGAATTGAAGTGAAGTGGACGCTACCCCTCCCATAGTCTGCCCTGCTGAACATGAGACCCTTCTAATGTTTTCCCCCTCGAAGCCCTAAGGAGGTTTTTTTTGCGAAGGTGTGTATGAGGCTCAGAGTGGTCAGGAACTTGCTGCAGACTGTGATCCTGCCTCTGGTCACCCAGTGCTGGGTCTGCAGGCGTCCGTCACCATGCACAGTCTAAATGCATTTGAGGGTACTGGAAATTACATTTAGACCCTCCTATATGCTAGGCAAGCGCTCTATTATTGAGCATTACCCTCTGTTTCTTTTTCTTTTGAGACAGGTTCATTCTAAGATAGATGTCCAGGCTAGCCTTGAATTTACAATAATCTCCATTAAAATTGGGAGCAAGGAGTCAGACCAGAGCGTCCTTACTCAGGACAGTAATCTCCTGACTCAGAAGAGAAGCGTGAAGACTCATTTCCCTCCTCCCTGTGACTCAGAAAACTCAATACTCTTCCCTTGAATCCGTTCCTCGGGCCTTTCAGCGCATCAACATCATCCCTTACACAAATGTAAGCGCTAGACTCCTCCCAACCCTCTCCTTGCGCACTAATGCCTTCCAGCCCAAAATTCTGAGTCCCCAGACTCTCCATTCTCTGGTCCCAAGAATTCAGACTATCAGCATCTCCAATTCCTAATTAATAGTAAAGGAGCCCCTCCCGAGGGCCTGTTCCCCCTAAGACACAGGTATCCAAGTACCAGATGTACTCATAGGAACCAGGTGTCTGAATCATCAACTGCCTCCTCCAAACCCCAGAAATCCTGGCTA
This sequence comes from Sigmodon hispidus, assembly GCA_004025045.1. Classification (NCBI taxonomy): domain Eukaryota; kingdom Metazoa; phylum Chordata; class Mammalia; order Rodentia; family Cricetidae; genus Sigmodon; species Sigmodon hispidus. The sequence continues at coordinate 53,289 of PVIH01010116.1, forward strand.
TAGGCCCTTCTAGCCCCAGACTTCCCGACGATGATGAGCTGGCTCATGGATTAGGAATGTGGTGATCTCACAGCCCGTCCCTGCCCCGTTACCCTGTTGTCCTCCTCCAGGCCCCAGCTCCTCTCCCAGACTACCTTCCGTTTGGCTGGGACATGGGGAACCGGAAGCCTGGGTCTCTTGGCGGGCCAAGACTCCAGCTTCTAGACTAACGCGGGACAGAGTGCTTGGCAACAGTCCCAGGAAAAAGGGCGGAGCTCCTTTTTTGAGATTTGTGCTTCGTAAGAGCACCCTATATACGGCCCGGAGCCCAGGAGCCCCACCTACCAGAAATACTCGGGGTGGTCCTTGGATAACTACTCCTTCTAATGTGTTGCTTTGCATAGCCCCGCCCCGAAAGAACTTTTCACCCGAAGATGGTTCTTTATTAGCATAGCTCCTCCCAAAGGCGGATTGAGTGCAGAGAACGCGTGGCTGGGCTACGGGTGGGCAGGCAGCTATAGCATATCCCGCCCCTCTTGGAATTCCCCTTCTTTGCTAACTTGTTTCCTTCCCCTTATTAGGATAGCTCCTCCCTTTCCCTGGCCTCGCCTCCTCCTGAAGCATCCGGAGGCGCGTGTCCTACAGACGGGAGCTCATGTTTATGCAGTATTTATTAGCATAACCCACCCCTTAGTCTTTCCTGACTCCCCCTAGGCGGTAGCGGCGGCAGCAGCAGCGGTGGCGACATGAGCAGCGGGGCGGCGTCCGGGACTGGGCGGGGACGGCCCCGGGGCGGGGGGCCGGGACCCAGGGACCCCCCGCCCGGCGAGACTCACAAGCTGGTGGTCGTGGGCGGCGGCGGCGTGGGCAAGAGCGCGCTGACCATCCAGTTCATCCAGGTAGTGGGCCCTCACTGGGGAGGGTGTCCCCGAGATCAAGAATTCGAGCCCCTTTTGAGACTTTTACTTTTCCCAGAACCAGCACTGAGTTTCTTCTAAAAGGGTTTCTAATCCTAAAAGATCCCTGCAGATTGCGACTCAAAGTGCTCAGGGCCTCCACCCTCTTCATGAGGAGGAACTTTCTCCTAATAGGTCCTGAGATAGATCACCCTCCCCAAGGTACCTGAGAGTCCTTGCCCCAGCGGATCTAGCCCTGCTCACCTCCTGGGGGTACCCTAAATTCCAAACAATCATTCCATTCAGATCCTAAGCACTCCCTGAGGCCCTGACCCCTGAACCCTGTCAGCCCCAATCCCAGCTTCTTCACCTCTTAACCACCCAAGAGCCCCATTGGCCAAGCAGCTGTGCTCAGTACCTTTGACATTTATTCCCATAGCTGGAACTCTAGTCCACTCTATTCTGGAACTATCCCCCAGACTTTGGAAATTTTGCCCAGATCTTGGTTCTAAGACTCTACAGGAATTACACAGTCCTAAGAAAGGCAGGCACTCTGTAACCCCTGTTTGAAGAGGATTTCCCCCTCAGACCTCAGGAAGATCCTGCCACAAGACTGTTCGAGGAAAACACCAATATCTGGCAGTATCCTATTCTGCTAAATGCAGACCCTCACCCTCCTACCCCACCCCCAAGGACAACCTAAATCTCCGCCCTAAATGCATACACTCCAACCCCCTGTCGTAACTCTGGAAACCCTGGGTAGCTCCCAGGTCATCTCCACATTAAAAACTCAGTTTTTTCACAGCCTCCAAAGACCCAGGACCCATAAATGCAACTCTAGGTCTCCCCTGGGAAATCTACCCTCCAGGAACGCTCCAGGTTCTTCTCACCCTTGAGCATCTCCTAGTGCACTGAGTCGTAGGTAGTGTCCAAGCCTCAACCTCCCCAGGCTTTGCTCCCTCCATTCCTTCCAGCCCCAGACCTTAGCAAACACCCTCCAAAGAGGAAGCCACCTTCAGACCTTCAGCCCCAGCAGTCAAGTTCTGAAAATCCAGTCCAGCCCCGGAAACCTCCACCCAGTTCCCACGGGGAGCCTCCCTCCCTCCCTCCCCAATCAGGGCAATACTAGGAAAGTGAGAACCCACTTGCTGCAGTAGAGGCTCCTGGGTAATGTGCACACACTCACACACACACATATATACACAGCCTCCAGCAATGCCTTTGAGAAGCCTACATTGGGAAGGAAGAGCCCAAATTTGAGCCCTTGTTCCCCAGGGCCAGACCAGGAGCTGGCCAGAGGCCTGGCTGGAGGCAGCAGGACCCAGGCAGGAAGGGAGGGGTAGGTTGAGGGTGGGGCGTCTCTCGGAAGCAGGATTGGAACCTAGACCTTCCCCAGGGAGGAGACACTGGAGGCTGCTTGTGGGGGAGGAAAGAGGGACAGGAAAGACAGACAGCTACTCTGTTCAACAGGAGCTCTCAGAAACTGATCACTATCACCAGGCCAAGTGTTAAGTGTTGAGCAAAGCATTCCTGCAAATGAACACTGTTAGATGGTACAGTGTTTTCATGCTCTTTCTCCAAATGAGGGAACTAAGACTCAGAGAGGGAAAGTGATTTGTTTAAAGTGACCCAGAGAAAGGAGGAGAGAGAGAGAGAAAAGACAGATAGACCCAGAATAGGAAAGAGACCCCAGAGGCCAGGAGGAAAATCTAGGGGGAGGGGGGGATGCTTTGCTAACAATGACCTCTCTGTTCTCCAGTCCTACTTTGTGTCTGACTACGACCCCACCATTGAGGATTCCTACACTAAGATCTGCACTGTGGATGGCATCCCTGCACGGCTGGACAGTGAGGATGGCTGGGTTTGGCTGGGAGGCAGAGAACAGGGCTGAAAGAACTTGTGAGCATTGCCCAGGCCAGCCCGAGACCCACATATTACTGTCTTCACAGTCCTGGACACTGCGGGTCAAGAGGAATTTGGTGCCATGCGGGAGCAGTACATGCGTGCTGGCAACGGCTTCCTGCTGGTGTTTGCAATTAATGACCGGCAGAGGTGAGGGGAGAGCTGGTGGACTTGGCTGAGCACAGGACAAGCTTCTCTCAGATGCTGTCTCACACTACTGGCTTCTCTTGCAGTTTCAATGAGGTAGGCAAGCTCTTCACCCAGATCCTCAGAGTCAAGGACAGAGATGATTTCCCCATTGTGCTGGTTGGGAACAAGGCGGACCTGGAGACACAGCGCCAGGTTTGGGATGCCCTCTTCTCCAATGACCCCATTTGGATCTAGGAGGCTCTCAGGGACACACTTCTACTCCGGGTTCCTGGTTCACTGTCAAAACTTTCACTTAGATAAAACCCACAAGTGGAATCATCTACCAGTGAGCCACACCCCCAGCCACTCACTGGGAGAATCTAGGCAAGGGCTCTACCACTGAGTTACACCCTTAATCCTCCCTGGGGGATTCTAGGAAGGGGTTCTGCCACTGAGCCATGATCCTGCCTTCACACTAGTCCTTTGTTACGATGCCCTAGCTGCAGTGTGTGTTCCTGTCTCCTGTACACCTTGCCTCTTAAGTTACCAGAAACATCTCCCTAAAGTCTTACTTAGATAGCTTCAACTCTCCAGTGTTCACTTCTTAGGTCTTTCTTGAACTTTCTGCCTTGAGCCTGCTCAGGTCATACACCAGAGCACACCTCGCTTTTTGTCCGTCTCCCCTCCGACTCTTCCCTTGGTCCTTTGCCTTTTTTTCAGGTCCTCCGATCTGAAGCATCCTCTTTTGGTGCTTCCCATCACATGGCTTACTTTGAGGCCTCAGCCAAATCGCGTCTCAATGTTGACGAGGCATTTGAGCAGCTGGTCCGGACTGTCCGGTAAGCACAGCACCCTTTCTGCCCTCCTGGTCCTCAGCCCTTCATCCTACATTTACAAACTGCTTCCCACAGGAAATACCAGGAGCAAGAACTCCCTCCTAGTCCACCCAGTGCTCCCAGGAAGAAGGATGGAAGATGTCCATGCATCCTGCTGTAGCCAAATAGCCCCAAGCGACCAGCATCAGTTCTCTCGGGACCAGCTGCCTCACACTCGCTATGCGGCCTGAGGCTCTAGTGGGGGCTCTTCTCCTCTAGGTCCCCAGGACACACTACACCCTCTACCTTCACTTCCTGGCCTTCCGGGGCTACCACCGAGTGCCTTCCGTACCTCCTTTCCCCACCCAATGCTGGTGGGGTGAGGTGTTCCTTTGTCACTGCTGTATATAAGTCCCATCTTTCAGAAGAATAAATGTCACTGCCTAAAACTTTTACTGAGTGGGGTGGTTGCTGGAGATGGACTCCTGCCTGCTAGGCAAAGGCCTAACACCTGCACCAAATCACATCTAGAATGGCAATCTGGCGTTCTGTGTGGAAGCTGCCTGTGTTTGATGCTGCTTCTCCGGGAGGATGCAGGTCGGAGTTGGCCCTCACAGAGCAGCATCCCTACCGACTATTCAGCATCAGCACCCATGACTCACTGCTTTCTCCTTTCCTGTCGTCCCAGGACTGTGAACATCACTGTATTTCAGATTAGATAGCTGATTAGCAGTGTGTCCTTTTCTGGCTTTCCCTATCACAGAGCCCTGGGCCTGTGTCCAACCTTTGGTCCTGGGACTGAGCAAGGCTAAGAGCATGGAATAGCATGTCCAATCCCCAGCCTAAGGAGGAGTTGTCCCTTTAGAGAGGAAGAACCTGTAGCTGGCTGGGGCCTTTCCATCTTTTCTGGACGTTCCAAAGTCTCAGTGGGGAGCATACTGCTCTTGTCAGCAAAGGGTCTTGTGTCTCAACAGTCATTCCCCAGAACAGAGATGATCAGAAATTATTTTTGACTGTAGTGTAGGGTGGAGTTCTTGGCCTGGACACCCTGTCTTGGATGGCCAAGAAGCACATTTAGAAGCTAACAGGTTACTGCTTGCCCCCAGAAGAAAGCAGAATATGCGTGACAACTGGCGGGCCATTTTTGGAAGGCTCCAGGCCACCACCATTCTGAAGTCTAAGAGTCAAAGGCTGGCACAGTCTGGCTGGCATCTCTTGAGGCACGTGTTTATGCCTGTGGTAGGGTTTCTGTCCTCTTCCAGTTTGGCAATGATCTTATTTTGGGGTTTTGAGAAAATGTCTCTCTGAAGCCAAGGTTGTGCTCACTAGGAGCACACCAGCGCTTGTCTTAGTTAAGATGTGTGCACAAACCAACAGGCCTGCTTCAACTAGAAGCAGCTGAGGCTCAAACTTTGGAAGCTGTGTTTTATCCAAAAGGCAACACAGCCCTTTTGGCAGTCTTTTATGGTCAATTTTTTTGTTCTAAAACTCAGAGCTGCAATAATAGTTCTGATCCTGGGGATTCCCAGCTTCCATTTACAGGGCCAATCTATAACCTAAAGCAGGGGCTGGAGAGATGGCTCAGCGGTTAAGAGCACCGTCTGCTCTTCCAGAGGACCCGGGTTCAATTCCCAGCACCCACATGGGAGCTAACAACTGTCTGTAGTTCCAGTTCCAGGCAAACACCAAGGCAAATAAATAAATAAATAAATAAATATTTATAACCTAAAGCAAGACACTGCCTATTAGCCTGCAAGTCACATTTGATGGGACTTAACATCCACTCTCAACCCTCACCAGAAGGCAATTCCATTGTTAAGAATCCAATTTCAGTGTCCTTCCTCTTCTCCAGTGTGGGGATGAGAAATGTAGGCCTCCCGACACACTAGGTTAGCATTCTACCACTGAAGCAGACCCCAGCCCCTCGCTGGGGGAGTCTAGGCAGGGGCTTTACCAGCAGGACCTGACCCATCCCTTTTCAGGCTGGCCTTGAGTTTCCATGGAAACCCCTCGGTTTACAAGTGTAAACCATCATGCCCAGCATCTATTTAACCTTGATTTCGGCTCATAGACCTGAGATACAATTTCTGCAAGCTCATGAAGAGCTGCAGGGCCACTCTGAGTAGCTAATGACTGGTACCTGACTTACAGTATAGACCCATACTCCCAGTCAGCTAAGAGCTACACACCAGATTCAGGCTCTCTTGACAGCTCTACTGGATCACCTGTCCCCAGCATCAGATGGAGGGACAGACACTCAACTCTGTAACAAAAATTGCTACCCAGCTGTTTTCCATGAATCAACCTGAAAAGCCCATTTGAAACACTTGTGTATTCATTAAAAGGTAGAGTTTAACCAGACGGGTGGCGCACACCCACAATCCTGGCACTTGGGAGGTGAAGGCAGGAGGATTAGAACTTTAATGTTACTCGGTTCCTTGGTGAACTCAGACTATGGGAGACCAAAAAGTGAAGGTCAACTGTCTTCTTCACAGATCGTCCAGTGTGGGCTCCGGGGCGCACACAGGCCCTATGCAAGCTTCTAACGTTCCTAATTAGAAAGCTACCTCTCCAGCCCAAGGCTTTCAAGGGAGTCTGTGAGACTGGGGCAATGGCAGATGGCTTCCTCCTTATCAGCCACTTTTAATCCCAGGCAGAGGCAGGTAGATCTGTGAGTTCAAGGCCAGCCTGTTCTAGAGTGAGCTAGCTACCTTAAGACAGGCTCCAAAAGTTCAGAGAAACTCTTTGGGGAAAATAAACAAAAAACCAAAATAAACACCAAAAGAAGAATGCTCAATGAAGTCAATGACAACATCACACAGTAATAAACTGAGGCCTCCATACCACAGCCTTACATGGGGATCCTAAAGCCACAATCCTCTGGGCAGCCTGGAGGACATCTACAGGGGCTCCTTGGGACAGATTCCTGTCTACCCCCACAACCTTAATCTTGACAAACCATAACAAAATCCATGGCTGTAGGAGAACGTTAAATCTCAGGGCCACACGTACACTAAGCTGCTGTATACCTGAGTAGGCTTCGTTAAAGACCCTCTGGGGATGCTCTCCCGCTGCCCACCCCACCCCACCCCACCCCACCCCCCCGCCGCAGACAGAGCACTCCAGCCTGCTGGTAAAGTGTTGCTGTTGGGTTTCGTTTGGCTGGTTCTGTGTACACAGTGTATACAAGGTGAGTTGTACAGCGCCCAAGAGCAAGAGGTCAGGGAAGAGGGGGATAGGGCAGAGAGGACTGGGACGGGACAGAGAAGGGTATTAAAAAATAGAACCACATGAAGAAGACAGAGTGAAGTGGGGCTGGGGGGGGCAGATGCTGTAGAAAAGGAACAGGAGGGGCAGGATGAGGGGAGCCTTCTCCCCCCTCCCTCCCCACCCCTCAGTCACCCTAGGTATGTACAATAAATAAGATTAAAAATAATTAACAAGATGTTTGGCCCCTCCCACCCAACACCACATGCCCTTGGGAAGCAGCCTTTAGCAAAGATGCTGGCCTGGAGGGAGAAGCTTAAGAGGGGAGGGGGTCCCCAGTTCTCTCAAGTTGCCCCACCTCCCTCAACCATACATAGAATTTTCCTATACATTATGTACACAGTGGAGGGGCAGGAATGGCTGTGTTGGGAGGGCTGGGCCAGGGGCCAGGGCAAGTGTTACTAAATAGACATTTATACATATATATAAATAATTTCTCTGTACACGAATGGGGGAGGGCTTAAGAGGAATAGAGGGCGGGCTGTGTGGATACACCCTGGCTGAGGACGACCCCTTCCCTCCTGGCAGCGAGAACAGTTCTGTCCAGTTCTCAGTTCATAGAGGAAGTACCCTCCTCGCCAGGCGGGGTACCGTCACCCGCAGCGGCTGTGGGCCTGTGCTTGGGCCAGCAGGTCACTGAAGGAGTCGAACAGCTGCTCTAGCCACGGCTGGTTCCGCATACACTGCTGGACCACTTCCTCTTGGCCCAGGTCCTCAGCACCACCCTCAATGGCCAGGGTCTGTGGGGGACAGAGGTGAAGCTGCATGGGGAGAAATAGCTGGGAAAAGGAGGACATAGGATGCCAGAGAGGATGTGATCAGGAACCTGAGACTGAAGAGGAAGGCTGGAGCCTGGACACCCCCAGGTCTAGCGGAGGAGGACGAAGGGCCGAGCGGGGCGGGGGGGAGCTCACCTGGTCTCGGCAGCGCAGAAAGGTGTGGTATTTGTAGTGGTGCAGAGAGTGATAGAGGGTGTAGTAACCCGACTTCTCCAGCTCCACCTTGAACTCCTACAGACAGAGGAGCAGATGCTCAGATCCCTGGGCTAGCATCACTCCAGAGGGTCCCCCTTCCCGGGTCAGGTCCTACCTGGGCCCGCACCACACTCCTCTTGAGCTTGCTGAGCGTCTTGCGGTTATAAGGCTCCCCTGCAGGCCGCAGCCGCACAGCCCCTTCCTCTGGGGAGCCCTCTCCAGTCTGCTCCACCTGCAGCTGTGGGAACGTGTGCAGAGCATCCTGCGGAAGCCGAAAGGTCACTGGTGACCTACCGGGACCCACGTACCACTCAACTCCAGTGCTCAGATCCCTGCTGGATCATGAGGGGTCTCACTGTCCCCCAAGATAATTTCAGGAGACCCATAGGCATATTTTGTCTCCTAGGCCTGGTTCTCCTGGCTCTATGATTCTATCATGGCCTAAAATCTCACAGGTACCACATTTCTACCCACCATTTTCCAACGCTCTCTAACACATGAGGAGACAGCTCTGATACTGCAGACAATCCAGGTTTAGTTCTAGCACCCACATGGACTAGCTCACAACTGCAAATATGGGGGACCTGAAGTCAGCTTCTGCTCTCCAGTGTAATCTCTCTCTCTCTCTCTCTCTCTCTCTCTCTCTCTCTCACACACACACACACACACACACACACACACACTTTTAAAAACAAATTGGGGGCTGGAGAGATGGCTCAGGAGTTAAGAGCACTTGCTGATCTTCCCAAAGACCTGAGTTCAATTCCCAGTATCCACATGGCAGCTAACAACTGTCTGTAATTCCAAGATCTGACACCCTTACACAGTTATACATGCAGGCAAAACACCAATTCACATAAAATAAGAATAAATATCAAAAAGAAACAAAAACAACAACAAATTGGTAGATGGAGATTTGAAGCAGAAGCTGCTAAGGACCCAGGTTTGGTTCCCAGCATTGACATGGTGGCTTACAACCATCTGTAATTTCAGTCCCAAGAGATCTGCTGCCCTCTGTTGGCATCGAGGGCACAGCACACACCTGGTGCACATGTATGCAAGAAGGTGAAACACTTGTACACATATATCTAAAATTGTTTGCTCTAATTCACAGTGCCAGCCCAACGTAATCCAGAACTGTGCAAACCATATGAACATCTGACCCAGGGGAAACAGAGGCACACTGATAACAATTCAAGTTCTTGGGCTCCCTTTAAAAAAAGAAATGGGGTCTCACTATGCACCCTGGCTGGCCTTGAACCCAGAGATTCACCTGCCTCTTCCATCTAGGTACTGGGACTGCAGGAATGGGCACCACCAGGTTTCTTGTAACCTGGCCTCAATAAGTTGCCTAAGATGGCTTTGAACTTTGATTCTCCTGTCTCAGCCAACCAAACAGCTGGGCTGATAGGTATGTACAGGTAGATTTCTGAGTTCTAAAATAGCCACAACTACCTACTAAGACCCTGTCTCACCAAACCAAACCAAACCCTAAAACCCAAAACAAAAAAAATGTACTAATCAGAATCCTTAGAATCAGACTAAAATTTTTACCCTGCCTTTTCCAAGTCAGACTAACATGTTGCCAGCCATCTCTAAGACAATCTAATATTCTATCCCAGAATTCTCAAGGACAATTAAAAGCCTTCCCAAATGATTCAATTAAGAATAACCTCTTCCAGAACACTGTCTAGCCTCACACATTTACAGCCTGAGTAGTGTAGGGCATGCACCACCACGGCTGGGCTCCACAGTTCCGGGGATGGAACCCAGGGCCTCAAACACACTAGCAAATGAGCTGCTATCTCCAGTGTCATGGAGAACTAGAACCCTCAGCTCCACATCTGCTGTACCTCAAGATTCTCAAGGTGGCCCTGGGATGTTCCATTCAGCAGCAAAGGGCATTCCAGGGGGAAAACACAGGCAGGAATGAGCCCTGGGACTTGAGAGCCCTGTCTCATATGGACAGGAGTTAGGTAATAGGTGGCCAGACAAAATCATCAGGCCCAGCCCCTGCTCCATGAACATTTCCTCTGGGCCTACAGGGAAGCTAGAGATGTCTCCAGCTTAACTTCCATCGCCCAGGACAGCAGGCTCCTGCAATGACCTCCTCCTTTAGGGAAAGTCCTAAAGGAACCAGTGGTGGACAACTCGCACCCCACTCTCCACATCTGATCTGGGCCCTATACAAGCCCCACTCAGGCCCCCAAGCACCTGCAGCGCTGGGCTCAGAGACAGCCGCTTCAGGACCTTTTTCTTGTGCTCGTTGAGGAGGCCGTCGATCTTGCGCATGGGTGGGAGGTATAGTTCATCTGCAACAACAGGGGTGTCATAAGACAGCAGCTCCGGTGCGCGGGGAAAGAGGCTGGACCCCCAAATCCCCTTCTTCACAAGAAGGCTTCAGCTTTTCCTCTCCAAGGAATACGTACGTGCCCAGTGCTCAACCCCAGAACCAACCATGAGCCAATCCCTCCTCCGAGGCCCCAGCCTTCCTCCCAGGCCCATCCCTCAGCCTCAAGAAACCAGTATCCATCCATAACTCCTTCCCTCCTCCCTGGTCCAGCTCACCATGCGTGTCTTCCAAGGCCTGGATCATGTCTGGGTCCAGGGCTGTGCTCACGAGCATCTCCACATAGCTTCGGTACATCTCTCGCATGGCTCGCGTCTTCAACAGCCGTCCTGGAACTGCCCGCTCTGGGGAGAGGTGGGACACAGATCTATCCCTAGGCCACTATGCAACAGACACTACTTTCAATGGCTAGGACCCATAGTGTAGACCCTAGCTGAAAAGTCACAGACCAGCCCCTATTAAGAATGCCTCAGGGGGCTGGAGAGATGGCTCAGCGGTTAAGAGCACTGTCTGCTCTTCCAGAGGACCCGGGTTTGATTCCCAGCACCCACATGGCAGCTCACAACTGTCTGTAGTTCCAGTTCCAGGCAAACACCAAGGCAAATAATTAAATAAAATAATAAAATAAAAAAGTGTTTAAAAAAAAAAAGAATGCCTCAATGACTGAGTTCAGGAAAAAGTGACTTGGCCTTTCCAGGCTGGAATGACGTATTCAAAGTCAGTCACAAGAACATGGAGTAATAAGAACAATCATTTGGAGCCAGTAACCTGGGCCTAATACAGTGTGGCTCCATTAAAACCCACAGAAACAAAGCTGGTTACCAAAACACTGAATCAAGACAGATGAGGTGCACACCTTCACCAGGTGGATCCCCGAGTTCGAGGCCAGCTAGTTTACACAGTGAGACTCAACTGAAACATATCAAAACGAAGTGCAGAGATGAGGAGAGGGCGCCGCTGAGCTGGTTCAATGCTTCTAGTCTACACAAAACCCTGGGTTCCATTCCCTGCACCAAATAAACTGGACATGATGATGTATGCTAGCACTGTAGTGTCAGAGCTCGAGGCAGAAGGAGCAGAAATTCAAGGGCCACCCTCACGTAAATAGCAAGTTCCAAGTCAGTCTGGGCTACGTGAGGCAACCGCAAATGCTAATAATGATCAGAGAAAAGAGAGCAGAAAGGGAGAAGAGAAACCCGAAAGTCGAAGAAGCCACCAGAGAAAGGACCACACGGACTAACCCCACCACTCAGGACGCAGAGGCAGGCTCTGTGAGTCCCAGGACAGCCAGGGCTGTTACACAAAAATACCTGGGGGAGGGGAGGCCAGAGAGACCACTCGGAGGGGAAGAGCTTGGATGCCAGGTATACACATGGTGCTTGTTGTGGAATAGCCTTTTTGTACACTGTGAAGATGTGTCAGTGTGATTGCTTTAACACAAAGCTGAATGGCCAATAACTAGGAAGGATTTTGGAGGCAGATTCTGGGCAGAGAGAATGTTGGGAAGAAAATGGCAGAGGTCCCAGGGTGGCCAGGTAGTGGTTAAACAAATGAGACAAAGAATTAGAGATAAAAGCCATGTGGTACACAGACCACAGAGTAAAAGACATGGGCAATTTAAATGATAAGAACTAGTTAAAAACAAGCCTAAGCTTGTAGTGATATATTGTACATTTAATAAAAGGCCTTGGGTTCTTGTTATATGCTAACTAGAGTTTGTGCAATATAAGCTATTGGCTGAGAATGTATAATTAATAATGAGCCTCCATGTTGTGATTTGGGAGCGGGCTGGTGGGACAGAGGAGCCTGCATATAGGTATATAAACATACGTGCAAGCAAACCACAAATACACACAAAATGAATGTTCATTTTCTAGAGTTGTTGCAAGTGGATGTGGTGTGTTAGTCATTTATAACCAAATGGTGCATGAAAGGAAACGTGTCTCATCCAACCTGGCAGAGAAGGGTTTTGTTGCTGGTACTCTGGAGACAAGACAACATGGTGTGGTCATCTACACTCGTGACAGTCCCCCTGCCCCGGATGAATTGTCACCATGCGGAGCTTTCGAGACACAGTAGTGCATTCAGCTTGTGCAGAGGCCTTGTGCGGCCAATTCCAGACAAAATTCTCCTTCAGGTTGTAGCCACTATGAGACCAATTCTACAAGTGAGGTCATGGGAAAGCAGAAGGTGGTGCCTTTCTCAGAGTGAGCAGGGAGTCAGAAGTCACTATAGCTGGGCCTCAGGATGGAGGTTGGTCCCATAACTATCCCAGGCCTAAGGAACTCACCTGAGAGGAACCCAAAACCCATCAATCAACATAACAGGTGCTGCTGGGTTTGCTGGACTCAGTGAGCACCCTGAATTGGTTGGTACTCCCTCCTGGTGCTTGTTCCCTCACCTGTACATGCTGTTTTAAGTTTTATTTGTTTATTTATACATTCTGTAACTCATTCATTTATTCTGCAATACAAAAGATTCAAATGTTCAACTCAGCCTTATTTTTATTTTGGGACTGCCTTGTTGGGTTTTCATTCCCCCTGTGTTAGGGTTTCTTTATGTAGCTTTGGAGCCTATCCTGGAACTCACTTTGTAGAAGAAGCTGGCCTCGAACTCACAGAGATCTGCTTGCCTCTGCCTGAGCCTCTTGCCAGTGCCTGAGCACTGGAACTGAAGGCATGTGCCACCACCACCCAGCTCTGTTCTTTCCTTTTTTTGATACAGTATTCTTATGTAGCGTTTGATAGCTGGCCTTTGCCAGTGGGCCTGGCTTCTAGATGGAGTTACATTTACCTCTTAGGGCTGAGCTAAAAATTAAGCAATTATGTATCAAGATTTTAGCAGACAGACACTGTTACATAGGAAAGTGACTGTGGCTGGAAATCCTTAGCTTCCGCCATTGCTACGAAATTCCCTTTGGCCCCGTTTTGTGGAGGCTACCCACAGCCCTCGGGCTGACACTCATCCTAGCCCCTCCTGAAGGCCCGTGTCCTGTCCCTAGGCGACCGCCACTGCCTGCAAGTGCAGGAACTTACCGTCCTCACTGGGAGCACCAGGGGAGGATTCTGAGTCCGATGAGCTGCCCCCAGGCCCACCACCTGCTGAGGCGTTACCCACTGCCTCTTTTAGCCATTTCTTCCTCTTCTTTGGGGGTGGCTCAGCCTTCACCTTCGGGGGCCTGGACTTGGGCAGCCGGGAGGTGGTGGATTGTCCTGTGGCCAGGCTCCGGTCAGTCCTCATCTGCCTCCCACTGGTGGCCCGTTCGCTCCGTAAAGGCCGATCACCACCACGGGTTACCCTCTCCTTCTCCACAGGTCGGGGTGGGGATGGCTTCTCTGGGGCAGGGGGCTCCAGTACAGCAGGTTCAGGTGTCGGTTCTGGAGGCTTCTCCGATGTTACCTTCTCAGGGGTTTCAGGCTTAGGAGGTGGGGCTGGGGCCTTAGACGGAGGTGCAGAGCTACCCCCAACAGGGGTAGGGCCCTTGGTCTGCCCAGACCGTCTGGGAAAGGACAGAATAGACTGCCATCAGCAAATGGACGGTTCTCACTCCCAGCCCCTGGGACCCCAAGCTATATCCCACAATGCTCACAAATGCTCTTCATGCCATGCTCATGTGTGGGTGGGCCAGCCTCCACTCTCCTGCCTCTCTCCGTCTCTCTGTGCTCCTCACCCTGGGTTTCTGCTGTCTGCTTCTCTGGGTCTGTCACCTCCCACTATGGGTCTCTGTCTCCTCCCAGACTGTCTCCTGGCTCTTGTTCCCTCACTGAATAGCTCCTCTTCTGTGTATGGAATCAGCCTCATGCCCTTCCCTCTCAGGGACCATCACTGTCAGTACCTCACTGGCAATGGGGGCCGGTGCCAGGGTTTCCGAGCGCACACCCTCACATAATCCTTCTTGTTGACGTTCTCCAAGAACTTCACATAGAGGCGCTGGTACCGGTTTTTCGCATCCCCAAAATATCCCAAATACTGTGGAGGGACCAAAGCCTGTGAGAGCCAGCATGCTTTCCCAACCCACCTCCGGAAATAGAGGAATAGAGGTTTCCACCCTGCCTTAAATCAAGCCAGAAAAGGACCCCAGTACTGAGCATCCTACCCCAAAGTCTGCAACCCAAAGGCTTACATTACTGGTGGCACAAAATTGTCTCTGGCCATCCTTGATCTCTGGAGTGAACTTCTGCAGAAGGGCCTTCTGGACACGCCAGATGGGCGGAGGCTCACGACCAGTCTGTAGTGCCAGCTGAGGAGGAAAAGGGAGAGGCCTACAAGGTTATCCTCACCCCTGCCCTGATGGCCTGTCTCCACAGAGAAAAATGCAAAGCTGGAAAGACATGGCAGCTTGTAACTCTAAACTCAGCACTCAAAAAATTGAGGCAGGAGGATTGTCACAAGTGTATGGTGGCCTAGGCTACATTGCAAGGCTGTCACAAAAACAACAACACAACCCACAAAGACCCATGTACAAGCACTGACCTCATGATGCCCTCTGCCCCAGGATGAAGCTCGATTTTATACATTTTTTCCTAGTGACTGATTAAAATGCTGTTTTGTTTTTTTTTTCTCAATGCTGGAGCTGAACCCAGAGTCTTGTGTGTATTAAGGCACTGCTGCCCTCCCTCAGTGATGAACACTACAACCCCAGTCATTTAAGACAGTCTGACTAACTTACCATCTTCCTGGGCCAGCCTCCCCAGTATCTCAAACTGTACAAGCTGGCCCGGCCACCTGCTAACTCTTGTGTAGTGGGATTAGGGTGTATTGTAAATGTTTGTCCTGTCTATGGGTTTAATAAAAGCTGATTGGCTGAAGGCAGACAGGAAGTCTGAGCAGAGCTACCAGACTGGGCAAATCTTAGAGCAGAGCAGACATCTCTGACATCACACAGAGGTCACAGAGATGCCAGAGAATTGTCAGTGAGAAGACACGCTGCAGAGATGCCACAGCCAGACAAGCTGCTCTGAGAAAAGGTACCGAGTCGCATGGCTGAATAAAATGGGTTGAGTTCAGATGAAGGAGTTAGCAAATTATAAGCCTGGGCCCTTGGTCAATCAGCGGAAAAATAATAAAAGCATCTGTGTGATTATTTGGGCCTAAGCGGCAGTGGGGCTGAGAGTGGGTCCAAACCTCTGGGCTAGACTGGAAAGTCCAGGCCAGACACATTTTACACTTTTTGTGTAGGTTTCTTCTTCTTAAGCCACAGTGTTTTAACTTACTGCTATTTAAGTTAGCAAACTCTAAACACCCAACCACCACCTGGTACGTGAGCCAGGATCATAGCAACAGAGACTCACAGCCATGGTCATCTACACCAGCATCCCTGCCTCATCTCTATATGTGACTTTAGCCAAGACCCTCTCTCTGTCTCCTATTTGCAGTTGTTAGGACACTTCCTTTGCACTCACATGACTGATCTAAGAGTCATAAAAAATTGAGTAAGCAAACTGTACCACTCCAAGAATAGATAGCCATTATCTAGCATGTAGGCCTCAATTTTGAGCTGATAGTCACAGCAGACATCACTAATAGACCCCAGATCTCACTACTTCTGAATACAAAGCTAAAAAGACAAACAAGACTAATCAATAAGTTGTGAGACAAGATCTATGGGAAGATCTAGAGGTGAAGAGGCAAAGGTTGAGGCTGGAGAGATGGCTCATTGGTTAAGAGAGCATGCTGTTCTTCTAGAGGACCCAGGTTCAGTTCTCAGAATGCATTAGATGGGTCGCAAATGCCCGCAGCTGTAGCTGGCCTCCAAGGTCCCCCACACGTAACACACACTTAAAAAGACATACACAAATGAAAATAAAATCAGTCTCTCAAGAGGCACTGGTCCCTTGTTTTGGAGGCATGGCCTGCACCCTGAAGGCACCACTCAAAACCAGGAAGAAATCTTTACCAAAACTAAATCTGCTGCAAGCTGACCTTGGACTCCCAGTATCCAGAGTCCCAAAGTTTTGCCCATAGTCACTCAGGCTGCTCAGTTTAGTTCATGGTCTGAGGAGACAATGACAGACAGACATAAGCCTGGGCCCTCGGTCAATCAGCGTAAAAATAATAAAAGCCATCTGTCCAGGGACATTCAAAACATGGGTAACAAGACACACACATAAACAGAATGAAGTATGGACATGGTGGTGTGGACCAGTCATCGTGACACTTAGGCTGAGGCAGGAGGCCTGGGAGGGAAAGCCAGGGAAGGGTACATAGTAACACACTGTCTCAAGAAGGAGAGTTCAGGGGATACAGCTCGATGGTAGAGCTCCAGCCTAGAATCCCCTGGGAAGGGCTGGGCTGGGCCTCAGCAATAGGGTACTTTTCTAGAACATTTTTTTCTCTGGGTTTCATCCCTAGACCTTGGAAACAACAGCAACAAAAACAAACCAACAAAGAGTCTAGCCTGTGCCAAGATCACATAGGTGTCAGGTGTGAGTCATTACCTGTCAGGTGAAGTACAGCAGGGACAGACAGGCTCCCCTCCTGCCTCTGACATCCACTCCCAAGGCTGTAACTCTAGGATCCCACTGCACAGGCTTTTCACACCTGGTACCTGACCTTCCCACATGAGGGGACCACAGAGGAGATAAACACAGGCACCAATAGCCCAAAGAGGCAAGGTGTAGTACTACATGCCTGTCATTCCAGCATTTTGGAAGTCTGACTGTTGTGAGATAGAGGCCAGCCTGGCTTACAGACTGAGACACAAGAGGGCATCCTGAAAGAGGTACCTTTAAATGGGTACTTCTCAAAAACACCATATGGGGGGCAAGCCAGCCAAGGGTCAAATATGTCCTGGGTGACACAAGAATGCAGAAATGTGGTTACTGCATCCAAAGACTACAGTGTTCAAAAAGAATTCAGATGATAACTGCAATTGATTAGTCATGTCTGTCTCTTATTTTATTTTTTTTAAAAGATTTATGTATTTCTTATGTATATAGTATCCTGCTGGCATATACATGCCAGAAGAGAGCACCAGATCTCATTATGGATGGTTGTGAGCCACCATGTGGGTGCTGGAAATTGAACTCGAGACCTCTGGAAGAGCAGCCAGTGCTCTTAACCTCTGGCCCATCTCTCCAGCCCCATGTCTACTTTTTAATTTTGTACTTAGAAGCAGCAAGATCTGGGATCTATTAGTAACGTCTGCTTTGAGTACCAGCACAATATGGTGTATTTGCATGCCAAGTAATGTCTATGTAGTCTTAGCCTGGTGAAATTTGCTTCCATGCCCTCATTTTTTATTATTTATTTATTTATTTTTGCGGTTAATGATTCTTGGATAGTCATGTGCATGTAAACAAGATGTTCTAGAAACTTCCTGGATAGGAAGAACAGGGGGTCTTGGCTAAAGTGGCATACAGAGGCAGGGGTGGATGTACCTTGAACCCCAGGCTTTCTTCCAAGCTACCATGTGGCTCCTATTCCTCCTTCTCAAGACATCACAGGCTCGGTCAGAGGCCCCCAAAAGATAAACCTATTTCAGACTACACTCTGCTCAGCTTCAAAATACTACTTGGGCCCCAAGCACAAACCTAGACTGATAAACAATCCTGTGACCTCTCCCTTACCCCAAACCTTGCCCCACAGGAATCAGATCAGGAATCAGTTTGAGGCCATGTCACAGGCTTTCTGAGCATTCAGGTTTCCTCACTCAACCACTGTGAACACAAAACTCACTGTTCTGGTTCTGATGAGACCCCCAGAAAGTCCTGCTAGGGGTCCTCATCAGGCATAAAACCTCTCCATATCTGCCCCTCTGCTCTTTTCCCAACTGTGCATTTGGTCTTCCTCCAAAACAACCTTCCTATTATTCATTAATGATTTTTATTACTATGTGTCTGTCTGTGGGTGTGTGCACCTAAGTGCTGTACCCATTGTGGCCAGAAGAGGGTAAGGTATCTTCTGGAGCTAGACCCATGGTTGTAAAGAATACACTAAACCATCTCTACAGCTCCCGGTTCTCATCTTCACAAATTAACCCAGATATCACATCCTTGCATCCACCCAATCTATCTTTCAGGCTCTTCCTAGCTCTTCTCTTGTCAATCACATGACCAGCCACACCCATCTCATGGCTCCCACATTGAAGAAGTCAGCCCACCAAAGCACATCTCACTTGAGCACCCAATGGGCAGGAAAATCACTCGGTGCCATCTTGGTACTGAAGGGTGATTGGGACCAATCAGATTATCTCGCAAGTATGTGACTTATGATAAACTAAGCCTCGTGCTGCTGTTAGCAACAGGAATATGAGCAGGTGAGCTACTCACACCCACATATGCTATGTAATAAAAAAGGCTAGCTGGGTCCAGTGGCCTGGAACTCTCTACACAGACAAATCAGTCTCCAATTTGTGCTAATCCTCAGACTTCCAAGGGCAGGGATTAAAAGATGAGCCACCGCGCCTGAATAAGCAAGAAATTCTCTTGTGTGCCAGAGTTCAAGGCCCTTCAGAACAAAGAGCATAACCATATGACAAAATAAAATCAAACAAGCTCCCAACAACAGAAGAAGGCATCAGTCATGGACAGCAGCATCAAACCCACGGCTCTTTAGGCCTGAAACTTAGAACCAGTCACCTCCTTACCTCCCTGCTGACCAAGGGCCCCACCAGCAAAAACTATGTCTTCAAGATCCACTATCCACCCAACTCGAGTACCCCGAGTCCTCCATGATGCGGCCTCCTCCCCAGCCTGCACTCCCGGTCCTCAACCCAGCATTTTCTCAAGCCTGACTCTGGCCCTTCCTCAGGATGACTCCCAACCTCCTACAGAACTGAGTTACAGCATCAGCTCCCTTTCACACTGAGTGAGCAACCATGCATCATCCAATTCGGAAGCCAGTTATCCATATAGCATTTTTATTTCTCAGAGTTTCTTTATGTAACTTTTGCTGTCCTGGAAATTCTGTAGACCAGGTCAGCCTAAATACATTCAAACGGCCAATTTCACCTCACACACAAACACACACATACACATATACACACACACACACACACACATACACACACACACACACACACACACACACACACACACACACACAGAGGTTTACTATATAGCCTTGGCTGTTCTGAAACATGCTCTGTAGACCAGCCTGGCCTCAAACTCACAGAGATCCACCTGCCTCTGCCTTCCCAGTGCTAGGATTAAAGGCGTGCACCACCACTGCCTGGCTCACCTGAACTTTTTATATTCATTTATATAATGAGAAAGCTTAAAATCTCATAGATCTGGGATGTACCTCAGTAGCAGAACCCAAGCCTAGGGCTAGGGTGTAACTGAATGGTTGAGCCTTTGCCTCAGTGAAGGTCCCAGAAATGGAACTCAAACCATGAAATTTACAGGTGCCTTTCTTTGCCTAGTGAACCATCTCACTGGACCTAATTTTTAATATTAATTAATAAGTATAAATTCATTTGTGTTTACACACAGGCACGCACCATGGAACAACCATGGAGGCTGGAAGACAGCTCATGGGAGCTTGTTCTCTTTTTCCACTCATTTGTGAGTCCTACAAGGCAGACTCAGATCCCCAGCTGCCTGGCCGCACGGCCAGAGAGCTTGTGGGATGTAGCTCAGGAAGGTTGCCATGCTTGCAAGGGAGGACTTACCAACTGAGCCATTTTCCTAGCTTTTGTTCATTTGAAACATAATGTCCTCAAATCTGTTACATAGTTGATGATGACCTTGACCTGTGACCTGACTAGTTCCGCTTCCCAAGTACTGGGATTACAGGTTCACACCGTCATGGCTGGCTATGTCTGCTGCTTTCTGAGGCTGGTCTGAGAGTCACAGGCTCAACTGAGGGCCTTCCTGCCTCAGCCTCAAAATAACACTGCCCAGACCTCCAAAGGTTAAAAAAAAAAAGAAAGAAAGAAAAGCAAATCATGGCAAAGCCTGCAATTCACCCTCTATTATTTTACCAAGCTTTGTAATAAAAACTACCCTAAGATCACAACAGACTCAACATTTCTAGCCCCTTCTGTGTGGGGCCTGGAGAGACCAGGAAAGGCCGGGTCACATGAGCATCATCAATCTATCACTTAGAAGAGCTCATGTCATCAGCTGTGACTGAGAAGACTGAGGTTTCATATGACAATGTGACAGCCTAGCTCCTAGGCAGAAAAGGTACAATGGCGTCCTAGCAAACCCAGTGCAGCTCCTGACATCAACAGGAAACACTGCCTTGGGGCTGTGCCCCTGCCATTGCTCACACTGGAGTAGTATTTTAAGCATCTGAGTCCTCGCCTGGCCCCTTCCCTGTCCCACACCAGCTGGGTAGGATCAGATGGATAGCCCTGGCTCCTGTCCCAGCCCTGGTCAGTGATGGGCCCCTTCCCAAGGCCCACTGGCGTTCCTGCCCTGTAAGATGGGGCTAGTGAAGGCACTGCCTGGAGCCCTGTTCACCAGGATCAGAAAACACACAGCACAAGGCCTGGTAAGCTTGCAATCTGCACAAACTACCCACAAGTGAGGAGCAGGCCAGCCTGGGTAAGTCGGTGACACCTTCTCCTTATCAAATGAACCATCACTCCAGTCCCAATCCCCAGTACTCAAAAATACAAGACAATCTCACAAAAGAGACTTAGTAACAATTTCTGTCCTTGTCATGCATTCAACCCAACATCCATGTCAACCACGGAAAGAAACAGCCGAGACACAACACAACATAATGTGCACAATGGCAATGTGTAATCCCACCACTGACATGCAGAACAGCCTTCCTTTGCCAACAGCAGAGAGGGCAGCCAGCTGAGCACCAGCTCTGCTTCATGGGAGCAGCTGACATGCCCTACCATGCCCAGAATTAACCAACACATTACCACTGAGTCAGACCCTCAGCTCCTCACTGGGGGATTCTAGGCAAGCATCCTATTGCTGGACCATACCTTCAGAATCCTCTTCTGATTCAGCCAGATATGCATACGAGCCAAACATCCTAGGGACCATCCCATCTTTTTGGGAGCAAGCTAGGCAGGAAGTGGGTTAATACTATTGGCTATTTTCAGATTCACTCTGCCACTGGATGTGAAAAACACCCACAGAAGAAATGTTGCTGATAAATCTTTATTTACAAAACTGGAAGTCAAGTGTGGTGGCATATGCAGAAGCAGGTGGATCGCTGTGAGTCTGAGGCCAGCCTGGTCTACAGAGAGTTCCAGGACAGCCAGGGCTCTGTAGAGACCTTGTCTCAAAGAAAAATAAACGAAGAAAAAACAAAACTGAACTATGGCCAAGCACGGTGGTATACATCTGCAGTACTGTGGTCAGGAAGCTGGGACAGGAGGGTTGCTGCAAGGCCAGCCTGACCTACACAGGGACATACAGCCCAGGCAGGGCTCACAGTGAGACCCTGCCTCTGGAAAGGATTCTATCAATAGACAGGTGCACTAACACTTGGCTATATCCTCAGCCTTTTTTGTACTTATTTCTTCACTGTATTTTCCAGGTTGTCCGTGAATCTATTCGGAAGCATGGGAAGGTCCTGGTTTAGGCTCCTCCTGCCCTGACCCCACAGAGCCTGAGATGGCAGGCTGACACCAGCAAGCCTAATTCTACACGAAGAATTTTAAAATCAGCCAGGCACTGGTGGCCCACACTTTTTATCCCAGCACTTGAGAGGCAGAGGCAGGAGGATCTCTGAGTTTGAAGCTAGTCTGAGGGGCTGGAGAGATGGCTCAGAGGTTAAGAGCACTGACTGTTCTTCCAGAGGTCCTGAGTTCAATTCCCAGCAACCACATGGTGGCTCACAACCATCTATAATGACATCTGGTGCCCTCTTCTGGTGCGCAGGCAGAAGCACTGTATACTAAATAAATAAATCTTTAAAAAAAAAAAAAAGAAGCTAGTCTGGTATACAGAGTGAGTTCCAGATAGCAAAGACTACACAGAGAAACCTTGTCTCAAAAAACAAAAAACAAACAAACAAAAAAAACCACAGAGACAAAAAGAAAATTAGACTCAACCTGATAGACAGTGAGCAGCCCTGAGCTGTTACACCACCTGCAAATTATACACTGTTGCAATAGGTTGATATCAAATATGTAAATAGAATATACTCTGGTTGAATCTGTTCTGGTAGGAAACCCACAATGACCAAGTGATGAATTTTGAATCCTAAACTCCACGATATTGATGTGCCAGGCAAGATGTGCACTGCTACATTAGTGGCATGAAGGCGGTAGGGTAACCAGCTGCTCTGCCTGGATTCAATGCCTGGACCCCAGGAGGAAATTAATGTCTGGCCCTACAAACCTGGCCAAGGGTCTACTGCTTGAGAAGTCATGCAGCCCCGGAGGATGGGGAGGCAGATACCGCTGTCATTCTGCTAAATGGACACAATGTCACACAGCCTTCTAAATATGCATGAATGCAGACCCATGATTGGTCAAGGCTCTGAGAAGGGGCTGAAGAACCCTCAGCCCTACAGAGCCCATCTATATCAAGGCTCAGAGAGTATCAGGGACAGGGACACAATGAATGAAAGCAAGGGTCCTAACATCACTGCTATCAGCCAAGTCAGACCCAGCAGCATCCTAGCAACTGTACCAGCCCTCCACCCAGGCTGGCCTGTCATTCACCAGTCTCCATTTGGGAACAATCCTGACACTCACCTTGAGGGAGGGGATATCTTCTGCACGGATGACAAATTCATCCCGCTCCCGGAAGATGCCTTCCCCGCCGCTCTCACCAGCCTCCTCATCTGTCTCTCCACACACAGCCGCTGTCTCCTGCTTCTTGGCAAGGTGCAGAGGCCGGGCGTCCGGAGGTTCAGGCTCCTCTGGGGATGGGGCAGCAGGCTCCTCTGGAGGAGGGGCAACTGCTGGGGCAGCTGTGGGTGCTGGTGGGGGTGGTGGAGGAGGTGAGGGCAATGCTGGCGGAGGTGGTGGCTGAGGTGGAGGAGGCGAGCTAGCCACAGGAGTCACCAGTGGAGTGGGTGAGGGTAAGGCTGGAACTGGGGGTGGGGGTGGAGGTGGCGCGGGCTGAGGCGTTGGGGCAGGAGGTGGGGTGGGTGGGGGCTTCTCCTCCAGCAGAGGGGGCTCTGAAAGAGGGGGGGAGAGAGAGAGAGCGCGCACAGGCAATCAGATATGTGGTCCACTTTGGACTTCCCCTGTGTACCTCTGTAGCCCAGGCTAATCTTCACCTCCTGATTTTCCTGCTCTAGCCTCTCAAATGCTAGTCAGAATAGTAGTCTTGTGCCACTATGCTCAGCATTACTAACTATACAAACCCTCGTGCTCCCAACTACCACTCAGCCTCCGCATATCCGCAGCATATCCCTCAGTGGCCTTCATATCACTAAGGGTGGACAGCAGCAGGAGCAGACGGGACACCCTCTGGCAGAGGTCACACTTTGCTCTGGGAGAACACCACTGTAGCTTCAGCAGTGATGGAGCTCCTAAGGTCCTTGTCAGTCTGGGATGTCTCTCCAAAGCTGTGAAACCTCGCCTAGGTCTTACCTCCATATCCTAATGTCTCCCAATTCCAAAGCCATCCCCCTCTGTGACTCCTCAATCCCTCCTAACACATTCTTACAAAGCTCTCCTTTATCTGCTGTCATAGACTCCTAATGCCATCCACATCCGCCGTGCGTGCGTGCGCACACGTCTGTGTGTGTGTGTGTGTGTGTGTGTGTGTGTGTGTGTGTTTTCATTCAGCTACCTACAAACAGGTACCAGATCCTCTAGAATTTGAATTACAGACATTAGATGTGGGTGCTGGGAACTAATCCCAGGTCCTCTAAGGCCCTCATTCATATTCACTGAGCTATCTCTCCAGCACCCCCTACCCTCACCCCACATTTTTATAGTGCTAAGGATAGAACACAGGTTTTTCACTCGAACTCACACCGCTAAGCAGGGTTCTACCTCTGAGCTACACTCCAGCCCCTTACTGGGTGTTCTAGGCAGGGGCTCTACCTCTGAGCGCACCCCCAGCCCCTTACTGGGTATTCTAGGCAGGGGCTCTACCTCTGAGCCCGCCCCCAGCCCCTTACTGGGTATTCTAGGCAGGATTCTACCTCTGAGCCCGCCCCCAGCCACTCACTGGGTATTCTAGGCAGGGGTTCTACCTCTGAGCCCGCCCCCAGCCCCTTACTGGGTATTCCAGGCAGGGTTCTACCTCTGATCCCGCCCC
>PVIH01010117.1:0-53870 GCA_004025045.1 Sigmodon hispidus
TTAGAGACCATTAGTGAGTGAGTACATCCCCTGCCCATCTCTCTGAGTCTGTGAGACTTCGCTCAGGAGGATATTCTCCAAATCCATCCATTTGCCTGTGAATTTTAGGATATCATTTTTTCTTACTGCTGCGTAGTATTCCATTGTGTAGATGTACCACAGTTTGTTAATCCATTCTTCAGTTGAGGGACATCTAGGAGTTAACTTTTATTTAATGACATTGGTATGTTGTGGTGGGACAGAGAGACAGACAAGCCCAACTAGTTTTAAATACTATATGATATAATCCATGCTGGCCTTAAACTCTCACTGGCCATAAACTCTCCATGTGTAATATAGTACAGATAGATATTGAACTTGTCATCCTCCTCAGCCTCCTTAAGTGTTCAGTAGAGGCCTGTGCTGCCACACCAGGTAATGCCAGTGTGTTTTAACTGTTCTATTTCTTTGGAATAAGAAGATGTAGTGAAGTTGGCTACACTGATAGGTTGTCCACAGCTGCTGCTTAATTCCAGATTTCTGCTTTTCAGATCTGATGTGAGAGTGTGGTAAAACCTTTGGAGGGTAGATAAAAGAACCTCCTTGAGTGTTGTTTTCTTAACAAAAAGTAGTATGGAAGATATTTCTGTTAACTTATCAGTATTAAGTTTAATAAGTTATATTACCAAGGTTGAATTTATATACTTATTTTTTTAGACAGGGTCTCTCTCTTGTAGCCCCAACTATGTAGCTGAGTCTGTCCTTAACCTCCAATTTTCACCATCCAAATGATACAATTGCAGACATTTGTCACTATGTGTGGCCAGGTTGGATTTTAAAATTGTATTTTTAGAGCCATCAATACTTGCCGTGTGTAATTTCATCACTTGGCAGGCTGAGGGAGGAGGATTTTGAGTATGAGGCCATGCTGGACTGCACACAAATCCCTGTCTCAAAACAAACAAACAAAAGGTAGAAACACTTTTGATAGTCCTAGAGCTAAATGTCTTCACTCTTCCATATTCAAGAGAGTTGCTATTAAAGTGCTAAAACCATTTTGTACTGTGCTTTATTATAATGCAATAACATATCATTAAAATTTTATGTTAACTTTAACCTGTATGAACTTTTTCTCTTTTAAGACAGCATAGCTAGGACTGTTTAGTAATTTGAAAACACCTGACACTTATTTTTAAATTTGTCTTTTGAAAAACTTTATTGACTATTTTAGTTGCTATCATAATTAAGGTATTTCATTTGACATCTGGAACACCTTATTTCTTATTTATATACAAACACAAATTTGAATTTTATATTGAGTATATTCTTTGTACTATTGTTAACATAATCTGTTTTTCAAGTAGTATTGTACATTTTACTTTAAAATATTTACATGGGACTGGAGATATGGCTCAGGGTTAAGAGCACTGACTGTTCTTCCGGAGGACCCAAGTTCAATTCCCAGCATCCACGTGGCAGCTAACAACTGTCTGTAATTCCAAGGTCTGACACCCTTACACAGTTATGCAGTTATACATGCAGGCAAAACACCAATTCACATAAAATAAAAATATTTAAAAAAATATTTACGTATTAAGTTTTATTACTGATTTGTATCATATAATTTTTTTTTTTTTTTTTTTTTACTTTTAAAGACTCTGTAGCCCTGTCTACCTTAGACTTGCTGTGTAAACAGACTGGCCTTGAACTTGAGTGATCCTCTTGCCTCTGTCTTATACTTATGTTCCATCATTCCTAGCTAGACCATATAATTGGGTGAGCTAAATAGATCAAATATTGTTTTTTCTAGCTCCTACTAGCAGTAAAAAATAGTTGCTATCGGGGCTGGAGAGATGGCTCAGTGGTTAAGAGCACTGACTGCTCTTCCAGAGGACCAGGGTTCAATTCCCAGCACCCACATGGCAGCTCACAACTGTCTATAGTTCCAGTTCCAGTTTCAGGCAAACACCAAGGCAAATAAACAAATAAAGTTTAAAAAAAAGTTGCTGTCTTAGTATTATATTTAGAAGAGAATTAACAATGTCATATTTTCAGATTTTAAAGAGGTTATATGATTTTTGATGAAAACTTCTGAATAATTGAGTAGAAGACTATACACTCAGGAATTTTTTTTCTAAAAAATGTATTTTTTTATTTAAAAAGTTTTTTCTTCCATATATATCCCTCTCTTCCCTCCTCCCTATCCCTCCCAGTTCACCCTCCGCTTCCCCCAGTCCCATTCCCCCATTCCCCAATTCATTCCCCAAGGAGGACAAGGAGTCCCAAGGTGGGTCAGTTCAGTCTGGTGTAATCATTTGAGGTAGTTCCAAGTTCCTCATGCCATTATCAGGGCTGAGTTAGGTGTTGCTCTGTAGGGAGTGGGCTCCAAAATGCCAGTTTATGCACAGGAACATAATCTGATCCTACTTCATGAGGTCCCACATACTGCCCATGCCAATAGACAGTTATCTATCTTTGAGAGAGTTTAGTTCCTTTTCCTGAAGGTTCCATAGTGGCTGCTTTTGATTAAATGAGCTCCCCAAAGCTCCAGCCAGCTGTCTCTGTGGGACTTCTCCTCATAATCCTGATCTCTTTGCTCATATACACTCTCTCCCCTTTCTCTTTAGCTGGACAGGGATCTCAACCTGGTGCTTAGTTATGGATCTCTGTTTCTGCCTCTATTCATTGCTGGATGAAGGTTCTAGAATGACACTTAGGGTGGTCATTCATTTGATTATAGAGGAAGTCCTGTTTAGACACCCTCTCCACTATTGCTTGGAGTCCTAGCCACAGACATCCTGTGGGTTCTTGGAGGTTTCCCTAGCACCTGGCCTCTTTCCAAACTCATAGTGGCTTCCTCTATCAAGATATCCAAGATATCTTTTTTTTTTTCTTTTGTTTAGTGCTGGGATTAAAGGTGACACCTGATCTCAATACTATTTTTTCTTTTCTTTTTTATTTTTATGTGAATTGGTGTTTTGCCTGCATGTGTACCTGTGTAAGGATGTCAGATCTTGGAATTATAGACAGTTGTTAGCT
The DNA here is from genome assembly GCA_004025045.1 of Sigmodon hispidus. NCBI lineage: Eukaryota > Metazoa > Chordata > Mammalia > Rodentia > Cricetidae > Sigmodon > Sigmodon hispidus. The sequence continues at coordinate 3,019 of PVIH01010117.1, forward strand.
GCCATGTGGATGTTGGAATTGAACTCAGGTCCTCTGGAAGAACAGTCAGTGCTCTTAACCACTGAGCACCTCTCCCACCCAATAGTACTTTTTCAATGAGAAAATGATCACTGGAAAAGATTTTATTACAAGTTATTTTTATAGCTCAAATGATTCTCCTGTATCAGCCTTCTGTGTAGCTGGAACTATGGGTGTGTCCTGCCAAGCTAGCTGGTTCTTAGTGGTGGAAAAACACATGGAATATTACTAAAAAGGAGGTACAGAGAATAGTGTACTGCTGGGAACATGGAAGGAGTACACATTAATGTGCTAGAAATACTTCTTGGAGGAATTGGTCCTCTGAAGAATAAACATTTCAGTAGGAAAGCAATAAATGTCAGGTCAAAAGGACTATCATGTAGACAGGAACAAAATACTAGGTCTCCAGTGTAGAAGTGGGGTTTTTAGTGTGCTAGCAAGATGACTCATTTGTATATGAGTCGGATGCCCTGGGTTCAGTTCCCCAATTCTAGAGTGGAAGAAGATAACTCAAGGCTATCTTTGACCTTTCACATATGTGCCATGACATGCATAAATCTGCGCGCGCGCGCGCGCGCACACACACACACACACACACACACGAAAAGCTAGGTATGGTGTCATACACTCTTAATCATAGCACAGAGGAGCAGAAGCAGGTGAAGGTGAGTTTGAGGCTGGCCTGCTTTACTTAGGGAGTTCCAGTCCAGCTAGGGCTTCATTGTGAGACTATGAAAAAGAAAACAGAAGAAGGATGCTGGCAAGTTTGCTCACTCCAGAGTGTTTCTGCTAAGCCTGACAACTTGAGCTGGATTCTCAGAACCTACGTGGTGGAAGGACACAGTCTATCTTCTGACTTTCAAATTAATGCTCACTCAGTAAAAGTGAAAGCAATGTTTCTAAAGTAGGAACTTTGGGAGTGACATAAGTATTAGAAAAATAAATAATAGAACAATTAAAACAACATAGTACAAAGTTTTCAAAAGTTAGGATTATCATATATGATGAATATAATGCTTTGGTCTACTGAGGTGAGGAGGATTCAGTATAGAGAACATCATGAAGTGAATTCCTGATTAAAGGTAAAAGAATGAATAGACTACATTTTACTGCTAGTAGATTTATGAGTTTTACTTTGGAATCATAACTTGAGAATTAAAATAACTTGCAAGTATATTACTGTTTCTTTTCTATTTTCTTATTAACTGTAAAAGTCTTCTAACCTTAAAGATTTGTTTCATCTCTGTTTTTTAATGACACAACTTTGCATGTTAAGAAGTTTTTAACTATCTATAAACTTTTTCAGATATTGACGAGTCTAGTAAAAGAGAGAACACAGCTACAGCTGGGGGCTTTGGAAGAGGAAAGGGTTTTGGAAACAGAGGTAATTAGTTACAATATTTTACAACCAAAATTTTAGTTGACTCCAAGGTTTCCAGTTTTAGTTTTTAGAAAATAAAGCACTAAGTATGTGCCATACTACAAATTATGAGGATCACAGAAAGTATTTTCATTTAGGTATAGTATAAAAGCAATAGTTTATGCTACTGTGGGTATAGACAATGTTCTATTTTTCTTTGTAAGAAGATTTATTGTTATTGTTGTTATGTGTATGTACGGATGCATGCAGTACATGTATGAAGGACAAAGAACAACTTGCAGGCCCTGGTTCTGTCCTTCCACCATGTGGACTCGAGGGATTGCACTTGGTTGGGTCAGCAGGCTTTTGCAGCAAACACTCTTATCCCTGCTGTGCCATCGTGTTGCTCCTCCGTTTTCCTTTACCCCTTGCTTTACTATTATTGATTGACTACACAAGAGCCCCAATGTTTTCCTTCTTTACTACTCAGTGCTCCCAGTTCCCTGTGACTTGTTTTGTACTTCAGTAGGGAAACATGTGCTCCTCTGTAGCAGAGCAAAGAAAGACCAGTAATGCTGGTGGGAGAGCTTCCCAATCTCTTCAGAAACTCACCACTGACTCTTCCCTGGGACAGGAATTAGAGGGGCAAGCAGTGACTGAGGGCGGTAGAGTATAATCATTTTCTCAAGCGATTTTGAAGATTGCAAATAGCTAAGTGGCAGTAATGAGTTAAGACTTAGACTTTCTGTAGAAACAATATTCTTTTTTAGTGATTGCATCTATAGTTTGAAAGAAAATACCTGCTAAAGTGTATGATTTTTTGGTCAATCATACAGTGGAGAAGTTTGGTACTTGCTTTTATGTGAGAATTATATATTAAATTTCCATGGCATTTTATTGCTGGAAGGGCCCTTAAATTTGGTTAAACCTGAGGATGTTAAGTGGCTTGAGATATGTGTAAATCATGTATATAAATTTAACAGCTGTCCAAATAATTAATTAGTTCTTATATTAAAGAATCCTAATTGCAACTGAGTACTTTATTATAATATAATTAAGACAATGATTCTTTGGTATCCATATTGACATTTAACTTTAAGGTATGTATCTCCAAGTATCTTTTCTGTGTGTGTGTGAGACAGGTGGGACAGGCTGGGGTGTCTCGCTGTGCTGTCTAGGTAGGTATCTAATCATGAACTCAAGTAATACTCTATAATCAGCTTCCCAGTAGCTAGGGCTACAGGCATGCACCACCATACCTAGCTGCTTGAGTATTTTTTACACTAAGGACAATTTTATTAAGAGTTCACAGTTCTTTGGAGACAGATCTCTCACTGAACCCAGATCTCACTGATTTGGCTAGACTGTCTCATCGTCAAGCCCCGGGGATCCTCAGTTCTTGCTTCCTCAGTGCAGGAATTACAGGCACACACCATTGTGTTTTTTCAATTTCTTTTCAGTTTTCATTTCAGTGCTTTTTCCTAGTGGTGCTGGGGGCTTAACTCAAGCCCTCATGATTACATGCCAGGTGCTTTATCAGTTGAGTCATCTCCTCAGCCCCAAATTTAAACTTCTGTGACATTTCAAATAGGAAGTAAATAATGCTTAAAATGATACATATTGTTGTCTTGACTGTGTATACAGAAGACTATAGGATATTTGAGATAATACCAAATTTACTGAAATGTCTTTTAAAAGGATAGTTGGTAATCTATTAGAGGCAGAAATTTTAGTATAATTTGAATTAGTTCTCCTTCTGTATCTATATATTTAGTTATATATAGTTTATCTCATTTTGAAAGGTCATTGTAACTAGTTGTACCTGAAAGAGTTTTAAAACATATTTTATGTGTATATGCATGTTCAACATATTTCTATACACATGCCATGGAGGCTAGAAGTGGGTGTCAGATCTCCTGGATCAGGAATTATAGGCATTTGTGAGCTACTTGATGGTGAGTGCATGATCTCAACTTCTGCCCTTCTGATAGAACTGTAGGCACTTTTAACTGCTGAACTCAAGTTTTGAAAAACTTGTTTTAAACTGTAGAGGGAAAGAAATTCTTTCAGAAATTTGAAGTTTCCTCTTATATTTTGTATAGGTTTCTTAAATAACAAGTTTGAAGAAGGTGATAGCTCTGGTTTCTGGAAAGGTAAGTTCTGTTTTGTGGCAATTGTAAAATTATAATGTTGGAAGCAAGCTAGAGAGATTCAGATTGGCAGTTTTACTCAGAGCCAGTGCTAAGTTAAATTATGCTCAGCTTCATGAAGCAGCTATACGGACCCTAGACATAATCAAGGATGCAGTTACAGAATTCAAGCATCTTAAATTTGGTTCTTTGCCATCTGTCTTAGTGATGTCAATAAAGTAAACCATTGAAAATGGTCATATCTGTACAAAAGGGTATAGATAGTAGAAAAAATAAGTCAAGAATTGAAAGTCCACTATGAGGTAAATATGGTTGCCAATAAGTCTAATGACCTTAGGTCTGATTCCTGGGAGTTGCCATCTGATATCCACATGTATAACATAATAAGTAAATTTAATGAAAATAAATTTCAAGCCATATATAGTGGCTCATGCCTTTAATCCCAGCACTTGGGAGGCAGAGAGAGGTGGGTCTCTGTATGTTTGAGGCTAGCCTGGTCTACATAGTGAGTTTCAAGACAGCCAGTGCTACATAGTAGGATCCCTCCTTCAAAAATAAAATGAATTCATCCCCCATGAATGCTGGCATTGTTTAAACTCAAGTAAGTCTAAGAGGAAGATGGCTAAAATTTGAATCTCTGTTCAAAGTAAAGTCATGTCTAAGGGACTGACACTTGGGAAATAGAATGATGTTATTAGAAAGTCAATGCTTTGTCAAGTCTGATTGACAAGGTTTGTGTGGGGTCTTGGATATAAAAAACATCTCTAGTGATTCTGATGAGCTTTTTGTTTGAAAACCACTGATCGATGGAATATTCATGACACTGAGTTCCAGAGCTTACTCACTTCTCAGCCTTGGTTACCTGCTAGTTAATTAGTACTAAACAAATTACTCTAAGACTGTGTTTATTACTTTGTAGACTAGATGCCATCTATTTTATGTGCTATTTAGGCTGTTAGTGCTTTGTTTTTTGTTTTGCTTTGTTTTTGTTTTCTAACACATTTGTGGTATTTAATAAATGTCATTTCTTTCTTCATTAGATACTTGAGGTTGGATCTTAGAATGAAGCTTAGTGGTAGTCTGTATGCACATGACCCTGAGTTCCATTCCATGCTTTGGAGGAAAGAGAATGGGGGAGAGTGGATGGGCTTGTTTTCTTTATGCTTTGTTTGATTCCCAAAGTCAAAAGAAAGACTAGACACAATCACTAAAACTCTTTAAAAATTGAGATTAGGTAATTGCTGCTTTTGAGACATGGACTTCCTCTGTAGCCCAGGCTGGCCTTAAACCTGTGGCAGTCCTCTTGCCTCAGCTACCCAAGTGCAGTGCTGGTTCTTTACATGTGAGCCACCATACCTGCTTTTAGATTTGATTGTTGCCTGTAAATAAGAGGGTTTTTTCTAACTATTGCTTTTAACCATGTCCCATTCAAAAGAATTAGTGTTCATGAGGGAAAAAAAGTCTTAAAAATTTCCCTACTTTTGTTTAATCTATGAATTTTAATCTAGGTACTAATTATATTAGTTGTCTTCTTACTACTGTGACAAGCTTCTTTAGGAAGGAAGTTTGTTTCAGGAAGTCATTTTGGTGGTGGGAAGGGATGGCTGCTTACGCTGTACACAGATCGAGGAAGCAGAGGGAGAGGGATGCTCACCTTTCTTTTTTATTCACTTCAGGACTCTAGCACACCATTAGTGATGGCCACATGCAGAGTGGCTCTTCTTCATCTCTTCAGCCTCTTTGGAAACATTCTCACAGACATGCCCAGAATTGTGATCTTCCCTGATTCCAAATTCAGTCATGTTGACAATGAAACTTCACCATCACAATGATCCTGATTATTTCTGTCTAGACACAGATTTTCCACTTTTCTAGTTGAATCTTTTCTAGCAATAGTGGGTCATATAATAGCAAAGCATAAGTCAAGTTTTCATTATCCTAAAGAGAGATTTATCCTAAATGGCTTTTGCTTTTGTCATTTCTGATTTTATTTTTAGTTCACCCCAAAGAAGAAAAATGATACATATGAATCAAATTTTTCAGTCTCACAGTTGTGGGCAAATACTGGAATGGGTTTAAGATCACTGTAACACCTTTTGCTTGCAACACATGTGGTGTTTTGTTATTCTTTGTCCAGCTTGGTATAGTATAATGGTAAGGACCAGAGATTTTGGAGTTGGATGCCTGAAATTTTAAATCCAGATAATCCTGGTAGTTATGTTGTCTTAAAAATGGTATTTAACTTACAAAAACATTTTCTCTGTTTTTATAAGTTGAGGATTATAGCCATTGGACATGTCTTTTTGTGAGCGTTGAAGTTAATGCAGGAAAGGAAAACTGGGTATGATGGCTTGTACCTCTTGTCCTAGCTCTGGGGTCAGTAAGATAGGCATATCAGGTCGGGCATGGTGGCTCATCTGTTTAATACCAGCACTTAGGAAACAGAGACAGGTGGATGTCTGTGTGTTTAAGGTCATCCTGGACCACATAGAGAATTCCAGGACAGGTAGAGAGACACTGTCTTAAAAAACACAACACAGCAAAACAGTAAAAAGATAGGAATATCACTTTTGCCCAGGAGTTTAAGACCATCCTGGCAAATGTAGTGAGACTTTTTCCAATGGATAGAAAAGAAGGCAGAAAGGAAGGAATGCATTAATGAGTTATCCATTTAGAACAATGCCAGGTGCATAAGTTATACATGACATCATTTTTAAACCGTGCAATTAATACGTTGTAACTGTTCAGTTTTATTTAATTTTCATTTGAGATTGGTTTTAACTCCTCTATCCACAATGATTACTTCTTAGTTTAAACTTATTTCTAAATGGTTAGATTCACAAGAAGTTAGAAAAATAGTATAGAATTGGTTTTATCCAAGTTCTCCTAATGCCATTATTCTATTTTACTTCTTAAAATGACCAAAATAAGAACAGGTTTGTTTTAGGGGAATAATTGATGAGAGATAATATAAGACCCCCCTTTTTTTGGTCAGGTCCTAAAATGATCTATAGAATATTTTTCTAAAATGTAGATGTGTTAGCACTCACCTCATTGTCTCTAAGCCAGTCTTCTTTCTAAAAGTCTTTTCTTTTCCAGTTGTCTTTCTTAAGTTTGCTTTTTGAGAAAGTTTTGCTAGATGACTCTTTAAGAATATATGCTTGCTGGGCAGTGGTGATGCATGACTTTAATCCTAGCACTTGGGAGGCAGAGGCAGGCAGATCTCTGAAATCAAGGCCAGTCTGGTCTAAAAATCAGGTTCCAGGACAGCTTGGACTGTTACACAGAGAAACCCCACCCCCAGTCAGTTGAGGCCTTTGTCTAGGTATCATGATCATTTAAAAAATGTAAAATAAAACATTAACTAGAAGGGTACTTTTGTGTACAAATGAAGATGATAGTCTGTAAGCTGTTTGGTCACTTGACATTGTCATTTGTTAAAGTTCTTGAATATTGGACATCAGTGACATGTAAAAGATACTTTGAAACTATCTCTGTATTTCCCAAATATTCATTTGCTAGAACTTGGAAGAGCTTAGAGTTGTATTAATAGCATAAAACTTTTAAAGTTTGAAAATTGCTCATTTCTTGCCATTCTGCACTTGGGGAATAAACTCTTTTTTTTTTTTTCAGTGGTTTCTAGACATAATTTATAATTTTCTTTTTTTTTTCCTTCCTTCTTTATTTTGTATTTATCAAAAAAAAACACAGTAAAAAGAATTTAAAATGTGGAAGAGTTAACAATAACTATACAGAGGATAAGAATGATAGGCATGGCTTATCAAGGGATGAAATACAAATAAGATTGCTACGGGGAATAAACTCTTAAGAACATAGCTTAAGAACTTATTTTCTCCCAGTTCACTAGGTGTCCTTCAGTGTTGTGATTGATTTCCTACCACTGTTGAGAGAAGCCCTGGAAGTGTAGTTGTGCTGTCATTAAAACAGAAAAGTCATTGAGTAACTGAGTGGCTTAATTAGGAAAACTTTGCATAGATTTAAGAAAGCACCACTGTCTAGCAATAGTAAGAATGGCAGTTTACAGAAAAAGAAGTGATAGCATTTTAAATAGAACAGTCATGTGTTTCTAGTAGCCTATGAATTCTTCTTCAGAGCCATTTGATTACTTGTGTGAGTTCTTTTTGTCTAGCACAACAGTGAGCAAATAGTGGGTACTCAGTCATATACTTAATAGTAAATTGACATATTGTATAGGGAATTTACCCTGAGCAATGTTTTCAGTAAAATTATTTTAAGAATCACAATGTTTATATTTCAACTTGAAAAATACTTGTATTAAGTTTTATTCTGTTCTTTAGCCCTTATACCATTAAAGTTACCTAGATGCTATTCACATGTTAATTTCTATTCAAGAGTCTAATAATGACTGTGAAGACAATCAAACTCGGAACAGAGGGTTTTCCAAGAGAGGCGGTAAGAACATTGCTTTGAACAGTTTGTATGTATGACAAAACTAACAAACCTCGCTTTAGAAAGGCTGAAAGGGAAGAAATGAAAACCTTTAAGTAAAACATGTTTGTATAAGCTCCTGTTCCTAATTCTTGAGCAGTTGTTTGTAGGTTTGCCTCTTCTTTTCTAGTGTTATTAGATATTTGGCTTTTTCCCTTAGGACCTTAAGGATATGCCATAATTTATAAAAGAAGAATTTTTAGTGTCTTGATCCATCACAATTTAGATGAACTGAGAATGTATTTGTTTCTGAAAAAGGTCACTAGAAATTTGGGAGAGGCAAGAATTTACACCTTACTTTTTGATCAAATCAGATAATAGTTCACCATTCTTTGTTAATTCTACCTCTGATGAATTTGAGGTGAGAGTGTATAACAGTTATCATTCATACTTTTTGAATATATAGGGGATGTGTTAAAACAGCAGCAGCAATACCTTATTAAAAAACCCACAGTAAAAATAAAGGGTTGCAACCAAGAAGGGGTGGGAACAAATCATGAAAGAAGGAGATGATTGAGTGAGAGGAACAACAGGGAGGGAGAAAAAAAAAAGAGAAGGAGATCTTAATAGAGGAAGCCAGTGTGGGGTTGGAAAAAGACCCGGTGCTAGGGAAACCTCCAAGAACTCACAGGATGTCCCTGGCTAGGTCTCCAACAACCAATAGTGAAAGTGTTGCCTGGAAAGGATTTCCCCTACAATCCAAGGATTTCCCCTACAATCAAATGAATAACCACCCTAAGTGCCATCATAGAACTTAAATCCAACAATGAATAGAGGTTGAGACAGACACATGGTTGAGCACTAGGCTGAGTTTCTGGTCCAGCCAGGGTGTGGGGGGGGGTGGGAAGGAGAAGAGTCTATATGAGTAAGGGAATAGAGAGTGTGAGGAAAATTCTTACACTGATGGCTGGCTGGAGCTCTGGGGAGCTCACTGAATCAAGAACAGCCACCTGGGAACTGTCAGGAAAAGGAACTAGGCCCTCCAAGGATTTGGGCAGTATGTGGAGCCTCAAGGGGAGGGATCAGACTGTGTGGCTGTGCATGGACTAGCACTTTGGAGCCCATTCCCTCCAGAGAAACACCTAAACCAGTCTTGATATTAGGAGGTGGAAATCGGACTTGCCTGGAATGGTCGATGAGCTGATCTATCTTGGGACCTCTTGCCCTTTCTGGGGAGGGGATGGGAGGGATAGGGAGGAAGGAGGCTGAAGGCTGACCAGGAGGGGTTAGGTCGGGACGGGGAAGGAAGTTGGAACAAGGGGATACATGGATAAAAAAGATTTTATTTTATAAATAATTTTTTTTAAAAAAACCCTTAGGATAGAGTACTCACTCGTGTGCTCATCTGTGCATATCTGTGATAAAAGCCTTTTTGTTTGGAGCTCCATGGTGGTATGACTTGGGAGCATCTTTTGGTTTGCCCTTGAGATAGCTGTCTAAACAGCAGCCTCTCCCTCCTTTCCCAGTGAAACTCAGTTTCATATTGAAGAAAGACTGTCTCCTATATGAAACCTTGTGATAATTTTGCAAAAATATGATATTGGAGAAATCTATTATTTCTCATTGAAAAAAAACAAAGCAAAAAATAACAGTGCTAGTCATCAAACCCAGGTCCTCTTGTGCTCCCTATGTTCCTCCCTGGGCTGCATACCCAGCCCTGCTTCTCTTCCTCCTGTTTCTTTCTTTCTTTCTTTTTTGTACTTAGTAGCATGATACTTTAATTTTTTTCTGTATGCTTTTATTATTATTACTATTATGAACAAAGAAGTCATGTTTTCTATCCCTGTATATCATTATTCAAGGTCCCTTCCCCCTCCCACCACATCAGATCATTTTTTCTTCTCCACAACTCCCCATCCCCTCCCTGGGCAGGGAGCAGACAGTCCCATGGTCCCACTGATCCAATAATGCTTGGTTCAGTCTCCACTCCTGGCAGATCCAGCTTTGTCCTCCCTCCCTCAAGAGTGAGTCAGATGTTCCTTTAGGTGGAGTGGGATCCGAAGAGTCAGTCCAGGGTGTTTCTGATCCCAAGCTGTTCAGTGGTTGTGGTTTCCAGCTTGGGCATGCTTTGTTTTTTTCTTATTTGTTTGTTTAGAGACCACTAATGAGAAGTACATCCCCTGCTTATCTTTCTGAGTTTGTGATACCTCGCTCAGGAGTATATTCTTCAAGTCCATCCATTTGCCTGCAAAGTTTAGGATATCATTTTTTCTTACTGCTGAGTAGTATTACATTGTGTAGATATACGACAGTTTGTTAATCCATTCTTCAGTTGAGGGACATCTAGGTTGTTTCCACGTTCTTGCTATTACAAATAATGCTGCTATGAACATAGTTGAGCTAATGCCTTTGGAGTATGACTGTGTATCATTAGGGCATACACCCAGAAGTGGTATTGCTGGGTCCTTGGGGAGATTGATTCTCAATTTTCTGAGAAACCGCCATACTGCATTCCAAAGTGGCTGAACAAGCTTACACTCCCACCAACAATGGAGGAGTGTTCCCCTTGCTCCTCATCCTTTCCAACATAGACTGTCATCTGTGTCTTTTATCTTAGCCAATCTAACAGGTGTTAGGTGGTATCTCAAAGTTGATTTGATTTGCATTTCTCTGATGGCTAAAGATGATGAGCACTTTTTCAGGTGCCTTTCAGCCATTCGTAATTCCTCTGCTGAGAATTCCCTTTTTAGATCTGAACCCCATTTTTTGATTGGGTTATTCGAGGTTTTGGGCTCTAGATTCTTGAACTCTTTATATATCTTAGAGATCAGTCCTCTATCACTTGTAGGGTTGGTGAAAATCTTTTCCCATTCTGTAGGCTGTCGTTTTGTCCTATTGATAGTGTCCTTGGCTTCACAGAAGCTTCTTAGCTTCAGGAGATCCCACTTATTGATTGTTGGTCTTAGTGTCTGTGACACTGGTGTTATATTTAAGAAGTGGTCGCCTGTGCCAATTAGTAGAAGTATATTTCCCACTTTCTTTTCTATCAAGTTCAAAGTGGCTGGGTTTATGTTGAGGTCTTTGATCCACTTAGATTTGAGTTTTGTATAGGGTGACGGGCTCGGATCTATTTGCATTTTTCTACACACTTCCATCCAGCTATGCCAACACCATTTGTTAAATATACTATCTTTTTTCCACTGAATGTTTTGGGCCTCTTTGTCAAAGATCAGGTGTTCATAGGTTTTTGGGTTTCCTCCTGTTTCTTAACAACCATTTTTTTTGGCACCAGTTGTTGAGAAAAGGTTGTTCATATTTTATGTATTTTGTTTGTTTTCTGGAGAATGATGAATGTCTGTGTTACCTTTAAGATTAATTTGTATTAAAACCAGAAGTAATTTGGGGCAGTCTTTTCTTATTTCTGACTTAAAGCAGTGTAGGATGATTAGCTGGGACATAGCCATTTTTTAGGGTGTTCTTGATTCCTGTTTATTTTAGACATGCACATTTTAGACTAGGAAACTGGCACATAGCCACTAAGTGAATATGTGTGTGTTCTTATTTTGTAATATGATACAATATACCATTATTAGGTAGCTCAGTACTTAAAAAAACTGAACACCTCAATTTATTCACCACATCACCACATATAGGTTAAGAAGTAGAAATTACTAGCACCTCAGAAAAGCCTACTTTTCATACTCACCTTCACTTATAAACAATGGCATCTTGAAGGAAAATTTTATTTTGACTTTTAAATATATAATATTGTCTGTTTTTCTGCTTGATATAAAGGGACAATTATAGCAGGTACTGTTTTTTGTTTTTTGGCTTTTTTTTAATGTACTAGTGAAGCCATTTATGATACTACTCTTTTTTTTTAAAGATTTATTTACTTATTATGCATACAGTTTTACAGAAGAGGACACCAGACCTCATCATAGATGGTTGTGAGCCACCATGTGGTTTTGCTGGGAATTGAACTCAGGACCTCTGGAAGAATAGTCAGTGCTCTTAACCTCTGAGCCATCTCTCCAGCCCTTGATACTACTCTTATAGATGATTGACATCAATGAATAGTCTTTTTTTCCCTACTAATAACAAGTATTGGGGTTGTTTTCAGTTTGGGACTACTATGAAAATGATGTTGTATTTTTGTACATTGATACACATTCAGGAGTAGAATTTCTAGTTAATGGGCTATGGATAGTTTTAGCTTTAAAAGATACTGTGAATCATTTAAAAAGTTTGACTAAGATATTCCTCACATCTATATACTTTCACTTTCCTTTTTCATCCAAACAGTTCATTGAGTTTTTGTGCTTTTAGCTTGCATTTACTTTTGTATATAAAGTAGAAGTCATAGGCATACAAGATAAGATAGCTTAGTGGGTAACAGTGTTTGCTGTACAAACTTCTAGGTTTTTCTAGTCATAATTTCTGATTTTCATTATGGAGACCTTAAACATTTTTCTACATTGAGTTCTTGGTATTTTGTGATGCATACCATTTTTTATTGAATTAGTGCTTCATATATTATAAAATTAACCAGTTAGTTTCAATGTTTACTCTGTTGAACAACTTTGACTAATAATAGAACATATGTTAATGAGTGCAGGATTTCTTTTGGCAGAGATTGAAAATATTCCTTTCTGAAGATTGTTACCAGACATTATCAGAAACTGCTCCTTATGAAATATAGGCCATATCTCTTCTTGTGTTTGAATTCAGGATTCATTATCTCTAGAATGTCACTGTTGGAGCTGAGTGTATAGCTCAGTGGTAGAGCATGCATATAGCCCTGAGTATGATTCCTAGGCCTTCTCTCTCCAGACGATAATGTTACTAAGGAAGCACCATTTAAAGTAGTTAATTTTAAAGATTCAGAAAAGTAAAGAATACTTTGTTAACAATTACTTATATGAATACCTAGACTTAACAAGAACATTTTACTGCATTTTTTCAAGGCCTGGAAAAATGTATAATTATGGGATGGTAGAATATGGTCCTACTTTATATTTTATCTCCCTTAACTGAATGATAATGGTTTATATTCTAACTACCCATATTTTGATAAAAGTTAATATTATGTACATGTCACTACTAATGCAGTATATTTTAATATTCTTTTTCTATTGGAAGTATGGACCTGTTGGATGTGGTGGTTCACATCTATAATCCCAGCACTTGAGAGGCTGAGGCAGAGGTTTGCTCCAAGTTTGAGGCTGGTTTGGGTTATAGAGTGAACTCAAGAATAGCCTGAAACATATAGGAAACCCTTTCTTAGCTTTCATCTTTAAGAAAGTGTGGGTCTCTTTGATTTATTGTTAATTTTGCATTCTGTCTTTCCCTCAACCTAGCAGGATAATTGTTAAGATTATGGGACCAGAGTTTGTGCCCTTCTCAAGATAAGGTAGTGTTGCTTATCTTAAGGGAAGGCATAACACTCGCGTCACTTCATCTCTTGTTAATATTCTAATATAACTTGGAACTGCTATCCACTCTGGAGGAAAAGAGCATGTTTCTGTAAATGCATGTTTCTGCTCTGTGTAGACACATAAAGTAAGGATGCTAAAGGCATCAGAGCACAGAGGGGTAGATTTGGTGACCCAGCTTGTACTTATAGAAAATAATAGTATGACTAAAATCTTAAAGCATAACAGAGAAATTAAACAAAAATTGACCAAAAATAGATCAGAGAAATTATAATGGAAATGGAAAACAAAATGTTGTTAACTGGCTGGAAACAGAGTAGGATGTCTGCTTGCCCACCATATGCCTAAATGGTTGCACATTGAAATGCACATATTCCAAAGGTTAAAATCACTAGAAAGGGCAGGGGATGAGATTTATTTGTAAAACAATATCTTGACAACAGAATTTTCTTACGCAAAAGTAACTAGGCTACAGTATAGAATATTATATTCAGAATGTTGAGGAACTTTAAATAGCTTTGAATCCAAATTGCTGTATTCAAATACTTAGGTTCTAGTGAAAATTATGCCTTTCAAGTAAAATAGTATTTAAAACTCCCAAGATATTATAGTTACTACTACTAAATAACTATGAGATTAAAGATAGAAGTAAGAAGGCAACTGAACACAAGAAGAGAGGAGGAGAAGATGAACATCAGTGATGTGTGTTACTGAGATGGGTGCCAGGGCTGATGGCCTGGGTTAATCCCTGGTACCCACCTTGTAGAAGGATAGAATCAACTGAGCAGTTGTTCTCAGACCTGCACAAGTGCTGTGACATGCATGCAGCATCTCTATACATACACACAAAGTAATGTGTAATAAAAACAGTGATAGGGTTAAAACGTATGAAAGTGGTAAATATATTGGTGAACCGAGTAGACTAAGTAATGGCTTAGGGGTGTTAGAAACACTGAAGAAGTTACATCCTGGCTAATGACTCTGAAATACTAGTAAATGACTCAGTTGGTTGCCAGCTTGAAAGGAAACCAAATTGAAACTAAACGTTGCTTTAAAGTAAAATTGAAGGATAATCAGAGAAGGAACAAAATAAAGTGTATGCTTTACTAATAGAGAAAATCTATTATGAGGGCAGAATCTAGTAGAAATAAGGGTATGCTGAAAATAATTTCAATATTTTCTGAGCTAATACAGAGAGAGGAGGAAATAGTTTTCTCAAAGAATGTCTCACTTCCCAGTTGGTAATCCAATGCTAATTGGCAATCCCTAATTTCATGTACATCCAAGTAACACTAGTCAGACTATGCAGGTTGTATTTATATATTGAGGCAATGTGTATATTATCATTAAATAAAAAGGACATTATTTTGAGAAGGAGCAAGGTTCAGGAAGGATCAGAGTGAGGAAGGGGAAGGGGAAAATGATATAACTAAACTTTAAAGATTTAATTTCCCCAGCTGAAATACCAGATTCTAAAGAAATCAGTTTTTACAAGGAAGGTATATTTTTTGCATTTGGAAATAAAAATTGATTTTTTTGAAAAGCATTTTCCCAGATGTTCATGAATGAATTAGAGCACTAAGGAAAAACAGAACTGAAAAAAAAAAAAAACTCAGTGAAGGCAAAAACAACAACAGAAACAATCATAAGATGGTAGAAGTAAAAATCCATCATAATATTGGTAAATATTCATTGATAAATTGAAAGAGAAAGTTAATATCAACTACCCAGCTGATACAGAGTTGGGAAACAAATTACTTAATGAAGAGTATTAGGAATAAACAGATAGAAAAATTTGTTAAGGCCTAGTATGCTTTAGTTCCATTCCCTCAGAAATTAGGAATGAAGAAATCATTAGAATCTAGATTTGAATCAGCTACCAAGCTTCATATAAAATTTCTATTTAGAATCATAGATTTTAAAATCATAAACTGATGCTTTCTTAGCAAATATTTAAATTACATGCAAAATAATCATTTAGTAAAACCAGAAGAAACTCAGAAAATGTTAATAGAACTTATGTCAGAGACAGTTTTTCTTATTAAATAAATTACAGTAGAAATAAAAAATTGGAAGTATAGCAAAAGCAGAAATCAGCAGGAGAAGTTTAACCTTTGTGGTTTGAAAACCGATGTTCTCAGTCTTATGAATAGTCTATAGAGGAAATGTAAAGTATTTACTACCTGATGAAACAACTCCTTAGAGGATAATCACGCACAACACACTCACCCACCCACCCACCCAATTATGAGAATAGCTTTTCTGTAATTCCACATCAGAATTAAACATGTTACTTAAATATCTGTTCATAGATGACAATTGGAAGGAAATAAAAAATAGTACACGATGTTGGTTGGGTTAATGAGGGAGAGATGCTCAAGGAGGGAAACCAGGCAAAAGAAACGGATGGATGCAGTAGTATTAGCATCTTGTCTTAAGCTAGATGGTAGGTCCACAGTCTGAAATTATGTTTTAAACCTAGGTACATGTATTATGTCTTATTTAATGACCTTTGTGAAAATAATTTCTGCTTAGAAAACAATTCAAAAGATTTTTTTAAATGAAAAGTAAGAAAGTTGATACTTTTTTTAATGTAAAGAGGCACAAATTATTAAGTTGGTATATTTGTTAACATGCAGATTATTGACAGATTATGGAGTGTATTGGCTAATAGATACATAAATTTGAATTTTCTTACATTTTAAAAAATTTTGGTTTTGGTAGTACTGCGATTAAAATACAGCTTCTGTCGTATAGTAGGCAAGTGTTCTACCACTAAGCCAGATCTCCAGCCCATGAATGTACTTTGAATTAGTTCTCTTATTTTGTAAGTAGGATTTAAAAATATACATAATCTGTCATCAATAATATTAGCAATCCTGTTTAGTTATAAATAGTTGTAAATGCATAAGGTAAACATTATTTTCTATGTAGTTGACCTTTGGTTTGGGAGTAATCTGCTTTTGCATTAGGAGTCATACTTCACTTGTAATTTGTAACAGGAAGTGAGACGTTACATGCACCTAATTCCCTGTTCTTTTGTTAAGTGTTCATTATTTTTCTATAGGGGACAAATATGAACTTGGATTTATTTACTCCTGTAATAGATTGTAAAATTCCAGCTAATGGTGCACTTGTGGCACTTGGTGTTCTATTCAAGCAGCATGCTTCTTTTACTCAATTTGATTCTTCAAACAATACCTTTTTCTGCTGGTCATAGAAATACTTACATTGGTAAAGCAGCATTTATAGGTCAATTGTGACTTGAAAAGTTAACTTTCTGTTAATTCTTTAAGTATTCACTAAAGCCATTTAAAGTATACAAAGGTTAAATTTGGTTACTGTGTCTCCAAGATTTTTTTTGTTGTTATTTTGTGCTGTTCTTGTGTATGTTTTAATATAGGCTATCAAGATGGAAATGATTCAGAAGCTTCAGGGCCATTCAGAAGAGGTGGAAGAGGTAGCTTCCGAGGTTGCCGTGGAGGATTTGGTCTAGGAAGACCAAGTTAGTAGTGGATTGATTGCATAAGATGTTCTTCATTTGTTAAGGAAATGATTTATAAAACCTCTATTGCACAAGGTTGCCACAAGAATTATGTGAATATGTTATTATGCTATTAGAGTGGCAGACACAAATTAATCACTCCCTATCATGGGTAATTATATTTAGAAATATGGGCAACTAAATACTAAGTGGGAACACGTGTTTCAGAAGATTGAGTTATCAAGTCTTTATAAACATTACGGGAACTATGGCTGATCTTTTAAATAACTGGTCGTTTTTATAGCTCTCCTTTTGATCATGCTTTCACCAATATGGCTTTCTACTTTAAATTCTTATAGAAATAATTTTCTAGAAAGTACTGTTTTCAGTAGTCACTGTTGGTATGCATGTGTCTCTTAATAGACGACAGATCAGCGATTTGGGAAATTAATAACATTGATACACTTGTAATACTTATTAAACAAATGTATAAAGTTGAATAAATTGCTCTTTAAAAAAGTAAAGGCCTCTGAAGGGTCTGTACAGGGCAGAGCTGATTAAAATTAGAGTTGGCAATGGTGGGAGCTGGGATGGTATTTTGCTGGACAATCAGTGAAATGATGCAGTGTGATTTCTAGACACAATTAAATTGCTACCTTTGGGGCCAGAGAGGCTTTTGTTTGGGTATGATGTTGACCCCAACCTATTTATAAAATAACATTAGTTTTTGAGGAAGTTATTTGTAATTGAAGTATATAATTGGTATAAATCCTTTCTGTGACACTTAGAACAATATACATTGATTCTTGTTATACTATTTTACACATTTTTTTAGCCAATAATACCATGACTTGGACTTATTTGCTAAAGTATTGTAAAACTTCATTAAAAGTAACATAATCAAATTCTGTTGTTTCAAATAAAGATACTGAATATGACCAAGATCAGGGGACCCAGCGTGGTGGTGGCCTTTTTGGTTCTAGAAAACCAGCATCAAGTGATTCAGGTGGGAAATGAAACTTTAACAGAGGACTAATATTCATATATGCTTTGAGAAAGAGGGCATGGGTAGTAGAAAGTTTCTGGCCCTAAATTTTCCCGAAGATTCAGACCAGCAGTCCCAAATAATCACACAAAGTCTTATATTAATTACTTGCTATTCAGCCTATGGTTCAGGTTTATAGCTACCTCACTCTTATTGCTAGCTCTCACATCTTAACCCATTTCTATTATTCTATGTTTTACCATGTAACTTATGGCTTATCTGAGTTCCTTCATACCTTGCTCCTTGGGTGGCTGGATTCTGTCTCCCCTGACTCAGCCCTCCCCATGTTTTTATGCTTAGAATTTTTTTGCCTGCCTATAAACTACTTTGCCTTGGGCTAAAACAGTTTATTATCCAATTATATTCACAAAGACATCCCACATCACTTTCCCTTTTCTGTCTAATCAAAAGGGAAGATTTTAACATAGCAAAATTACATTTAACAAAACAGCTATCAAGCAAGAATTACAGATATATAATCTATTTGTATTTAGCAAAATTAAAGAAAAGATTCTAGCTACCTTATCCCTGTGAGTATAAAGTTTCAAATCTAATTTATCTTTTATTATCACTAAGAAAAACTATAATTATAACTAACCTTCAACTCCATCAAAGACCACAGAAGGATATTATTACCTGAGTAAACAGGAAGTGCAAGCAACTTTCAAAATCTAGAAATGGCAGTGATAACATTTGGTTGCATGGACAGTCACCCAGAGTTCCTTTGTAACATTGGGGCATCCATCTTCATTCTCCAGGCCTAGAGTCTGTGGCATACCTTTCAGTGAAGCAGAAAATTTGAAGGACTATTTATGTATACTATTGATGTAGTTTAAGTATACTAAGGCTAGTTAACAGTTTCTCCTAATCTTAGTTATGTAAGGAAAAATACATAGATAGTTTTGCCTTCCATAGAAAACTGGTACACTGAATTTTCTTTGTTAACTAACAATATCATATATAAATAAGTACTTTAATTGGAAGAAGAAAAATAAAGCTTGCATTGGTTTCAAAGGTATGTTTCTGAGGTGTAGGGGAAGATGTGTTTAAGGTGAAATGGGAAAACACACAGACAAGTGAAAAGTGCCTGGAAAGGGTGAAGGTTTAAATGAATTCTATGAAACAAACAAACAAAAAATGGAAGGGATTAGGAATCCTAGGTAATGACTCCATACTGAATACAATGATCTGCTCCTTGTGTATTTGAGGGGAAGGGAAATGGGGAGGTATGTTTTCACTAAAGGGGTTGTGATATAATGTTTTCCAGGTAATGGGGACACTTTTCAAAGCAGAAGTGGAAGTGGACGAGGTAAGTTCTTACTTGACTGACTTCTCTTGGCTTAAATTTATTGTACTTTAAGTTATTTTCTTTAGTATAAAGGTCATTGTTTTATATACCTGATAAGTATGAATTTTATTTGGTCTATTGGACTTCCTTAGTTTTTAAAGTTTCTTTCTGATTTAGCAGCTTCATTGTAAGATTATATATGATTAGAGTATTTGTAAATACGTTCTTATATAAAGTAGAACCTGAAAACCACCTAAAATTCATCAATAAATATTTAATATAACCGTAAAATGGGACATAATGCAGACAGTAAATATTGAAATATTTGCACACATTCTTAAAATATAGTTCTTCTTTCATGATGTAAGAATAAAGGATAACAGTAATTTAATAAATGTGACTTTTTTCTCTCAATAAGTTTGTCCATAGAGCATAAATATTTAAGTATTGTATGAAGCTTAAGGTACTTTGCAGATCAGAGGATCAATGAAGTTTACTTGATTTTTGGTAATCATTAGTCTAAAAGCATTCAAAGTGGCAATCTATCCCTGGCTTCTTATATACCCCAATATAGAAAAGTTTATTAAAATCCAGTTTAATCCGGCTGTCTACAGATGTTTGTTTATAGCTTGTGTATAGGGGATAGGTAATATGGGGACTCTTGAAGTGGGACTGAAAGCATTTTGTATCTATTAGGACAAGGGATAAAAGGTAGTCTGCTCAAAGGTGATATGTTTAAATGTCAAGCTGACAAGGGATGAACTTATTATAGTTGATATTAATTGCCATTTTGACAAGATCTGTAATCACCTGGGAGCCACACCTGTCGTATGTCTGTGAGGGATTTTCTAGACTGGGTTAATTGAGGTGTGAAAACTCTTGCTGAATGTGTGCAGCACTATTCCATAGACTGGGATCCTAGACCAATAAAACAGCACCAGCCTTCATAGATCTCCACTCCTTCACTGCTAATGCAGGGTGATCGTTTTCCTCGCGCTCCCACTGCCTTGACTTCTTTCCACGATCGATGGTGCCTAGGAATTCTGAGCCACAATAAATCATCTCTTCTTTTAGTTGTCTTTTGTCGTATCAGTAGGAAAGGAACAAAGGCACTGCATATCTTAATCTGGTCAGGGTGCTTGCTAAACTAGTTTAGCTAACTTCTGAGAACTTGGAATTGGGTCGGATGCCCATTATTCTCATCGATAAGAGTTCTTCATTGTGCTTGGATTGTTTGTAAATATATACAGTGTGCCTTATACTGAGTGTGAGGTGCTTGTTCTGTTGTGGTATATGCTAGGCAGAAGGTAACTAGTGAAAATTCTAAATACAAGTTTCTGAACAACTCTAAGAAACACTTATATTGTTAAAATAACACCAATAGGAGACAACTCTGGAAAACTTTACCTATGTTCCTTTTTTTCTTGGTTGAGTCTGTTTCTTATTTCACTTCAGTATATTATAGCCATGATGTAGTCCTCCCAGCACACCATCCATGCTGGGGAATGGTCTAAGTTTTAGCTTCTTTTAGAAAAATATCTCATGGCTTATGCAAAAACAGTAGCACAGTCTATAATCTACACAAAACCTTCATGTTGAATACCACACAACCTTAAAATATCAGATTCTTTATTGCTGTCTCTCCAGGTTAGTTCTCTTCTCTCTCCTCTTTTTCTTTTCATGCTTGAGGTCAACAATCCCAGGGACTTGTCTGCATTAATGAACACTGTGCCCATGAACTGTCTCAAACATCATTTCTTAGATGTGACTTTAAAACGCTTTATATTTTAAGACTTGTTCTGTTTGAATGCAGTGAGAGTAAAGACATGCATAGCTTTGTGTCTTAATTGGTGATCTGTCTGAATTTCTTTAATAGGTGGTTACAAAGGGTTAAATGAAGAAGTAGTGACATGCACTGGAAAGAGTAAGTTTTATTTGGAAAATGTTTTGATCTTTGTGGTATTGTTCATTTTACTCCTCAATTAACATTTATACTTTTGGTTTTCATTCCCTTTCAGATTCTTGGAAGTCAGAAGCTGAAGGAGGAGAAAGTGGTGATATTCAAGGTACATTGATATTTGCATTATCTATTTGATTAATATATGTTACATTTTACCAAGGTGAAAAAAATTTGAAACATTTGAGCAGTGAAAATTTTAGTAATGATTTCTACAGTATTTTCTATTTAGTTTTGCCATTTTTTTCTTGTTTGTACTTCTAGTGTGTAAATTATACTTTTCATTTTTATTCAAAGGTCCAAAAGTGACATATATACCCCCTCCTCCACCAGAGGATGAGGACTCCATCTTTGCACATTATCAGACAGGCATAAACTTTGATAAATATGACACCATACTTGTAGAAGTATCTGGACATGATGCACCACCAGCAATTTTGGTCAGTGTATTATTTTTATATTGAAATAAATATATGGTGTAATTACATTGCTGTCAATATAGACGTTACCTTTTAGTGTCTAGGATCCTTGATTGAAAGTTAAGAGGTATTGTCTACTGTTTTCAGTAGGATTGCTTTATTAAAAGAAAAAGTACTAGAATTCATATATACTACCTGTAACATATTAGGAACTTTGTCTAAATTTACTAAAAAGGCTACTTTTTTAAAGATGAAAAATGTTCACATTTTAATACTGTGAGAAAAGTAGGTCTTAGGAAGTGGAGTTTATGTGTATGTCTGTGCAGTACATCCTGCCTGGTGGCTGAGATGACCAGAAGAGGGCATCGGAGCTCCTGGGACTGGGGTTACAGATGGTTGTTTATGTGTTCTGGAACTCAAACTCATGTCCTTTGAAAGGGCAGCCAGTGCTCTTAACTGCTGAGCCATCCCTCCAACCCTGAGAAGTGGATTTTGTATGGAAAATGGCAGAAGTCTTCTATTCCCTGTTAATAGTTTTCCTCACAGTGAACCTTTGTTACTTATCATAGTTTTTTATATCTCATCAGGTTTTAGGGGGCAGAAAAAGATATTTACAAGCAAAGTCTATGGGAAACACTTCTATGTCATGAAAATAGGTTCTTATTTATTTATAGTGGGGTACATTGGTTAGTATGTAAAGTGGAATCAAAGTTTAAAGTTCAACTAAATGGAATATGTATATGAAATGGTAAGCATATGATATACACAGTTTATCATTTAACCATTGCTTTCTTTTCTGTTTAGACTTTTGAAGAAGCTAATCTCTGTCAAACACTGAATAACAACATTGCTAAAGCTGGATATACCAAGCTTACTCCTGTGCAGAAATACAGTATCCCCATTGTGTTAGCAGGACGAGATCTGATGGCTTGTGCTCAGACAGGATCTGGGAAGACTGTAAGTCATCTTTTTAAATACAGCCAGCCCTCCATCAAACTTTCTTTTTTAACTTTGATGATTCCTAAGTAGATTGAATATCTTCTGTTAGTTAGATTATTATTCACAATGTTCTGTGTTTATGTGCTTCTGTTTTCTTCCCCTTTTTAAAAGCTTGAATGCTGTATATGTCTATGTAGGTTCATTTTTATCATGCTTTTGGGTCTATATAACTCACCGAGGAGCATCTAGTTCTATGTGACTCAGTTATAGTCACACATGCTTACATTAGGCTTCATAGCAAATCAGAGAGGCAAAAGTCATTCTGTCTAAGCAGAAAGGGATGCCTTTAGGCCATGAGACAGTAAGGGCCACTCTTACCTGAACAGAGATTGTAGTTACAGCTGCCTTGAAGAAGCTATTTTTGTAAATTGAAGTTAGCATACAAAGTAATAGGTTTTATTACAGCATGTATACATATATGTATGTTCTGCTCTGCTGTTATCTGTTCCCTGGATTGCCCTCTTATACTCCTTCTGTCCCCTCTTGCTAATCCCTTTCTTCCTTCCAAACAGTCTTTTCTTATGCTAGATGATCTAGTGTGGCTATGAAGACCTAATTAATTCCTTGAAATAAAAGTCATGCTAAGCTCTCATCCTAACTCTACCAGCAAGATGGAAAGGAGTTTCAAAGGCTATGAAATAGGAGTAGCTTTTGATAAGGACAAAAATGATACATTTTGAATTAATAAATTTAACTTGTAGGCAGCTTTTCTCTTGCCTATTTTGGCTCATATGATGCGAGATGGAATAACTGCCAGTCGCTTTAAAGAACTGCAAGAACCAGAGTGTATTATTGTAGCACCAACTCGAGAATTGATTAATCAAATTTATTTGGAAGCCAGAAAATTTTCTTTTGGGTAAGTACATCTGGAATGCTACTTTTAACATAGTTCTTAGAAAGTTTTCTAAATTATTTGAGAACTCAGAAATAATATGTACTCATAATTTTTAGTATATTTAAGTGAGATATATTTTCTTATAATCTTGTTCATAGAATCCTTTTTATTTTTAGATATAAAATGAGATAACATAAAAATAAGAAAATATTACAAATATTGATACTCAGTAGCTTGTCTTTTCTGCTATTAAGGATTAAATAAAGCACCTTGCACATACTAGGCTATCACTAAGCTACGTCCCTTTATAAATTTTTTTTCTTCTTTATTTATTTTGTATTTATCAAAAAAAATAGTAAAATGAATTTAAAATGCTGAAAAGTTAACAATAACTATAAGGAATATAAAAATCATAAGCATGACTTATCAAGGGTGATAATGCAAATAAGATTGCTACACATATATTTACTTTGTGTTCAGCTTTCCCTCTAAATTTTTTTTCCATCCCTGTTTATCTTTATTCAAGGTCCCTTCCCCCTCCCGCCACATCAGGTCATTTTACTTCTCCGCAACTCCCCATCCCCTCCTTGGGCAGGGAGCAGACAGTCCTATGGTAGGTCCCACTGACCCAATAATGTTTGGATCAGTCTCCACTCCTGGCAAATCCAGTTTTGTCCCCCCTCCCTCAAGAGTGAGTCAGGTGTTCCTATAGTTGGAGTGGGGTCCGAAGGGTCAGTCCAGAGTGTTTCTGATCCCAAGCTGTTTAGTGGTTGTGGTTTGCCGCTTGGGCATGCTTGGCTTTTTTTCTTGTTTGTTTGTTTAGAGACCACTAGTGAGTGAGTACATCCCCTGCTTATCTCTCTGAGTTTGTGAGACTTTGCTCAGGAGGATATTCTCCAAATCCATCCATTTGCCTGCGAATTTTAGGATATCATTTTTCCTTACTGCTGAGTAGTATTCCATTGTGTAGATGTACCACAGTTTGTTAATCCATTCTTCAGTTCCCTTTATACATTTTAAGATGGGCTCTTACTAAGTTACCAAGCCTAGTCTCAAATTGAAATTCAAACTTCATTTTCCCAAGTAACCAGATTATAGGTATCTGTTACCACACCTGGCTTTTTTGGTAGTTAAATATTTTACTATGTTATTTCTGTATTTATTTCTGAATATTTATTTTGTGTGTGTGTGCCATGGAGGTCAGAGGCCACTTTGGAAGTGTCTGTTCTCTCACCTTTCACCATGTGGATTCCAGGGATCAGATTCAGATCATCAGACTTGAGGGCAAATGCCTTTTATGAAGAGCCATCTCACTGGCCTTCAAGTAATTTGTAATTCATATTTAAAAATAAATTTGGATGGGGCTGAAGAGATGACTTAGAGGGCAAGATCACTTGTTGCTCTTACAGAAGACCTTTGGTTCTCAGCACCCACGTGGTGGCCCACAACTACCTGTGACTTCAGTTCAAGGGGACATTTCTTTTTTCACACATGTAACTCAAGCAAATACACATACATATAAGTAGATCCTTTTTAAAAAAGTTTATAAAGTGAACTTTTAATGCCCCTGTTAATTAGCTACTTTTTGACTTCACAGTATGAGTATGGAAAACTACTTTTGTACAATGAAATTTGATTTTAATGACTTCAAGTTTGTGTATATATGCATTTTTTAAGGAATTTGTTTTCTTTGGACTGTTGCAAGTAAAAGCATACTGAGTGTCTTGATGTGTAAAGATTTTATGGGGACTGGAGAAAGATGACTTAGTTGATTAAAGTCTTGTGTGAACATGAGTATCTGGGTTCACATTTCTAGTTCCCATGTAAAAGCTGAGTGCAACAATGTGCATCTATTAATGCCACTGCTGGAGGATGGATTTGAGACAGGCATCCAGTCTAGCTGAGTTGGTGAACTTCAGGGTCAGTGAGAGATCCTGTCTCAAAAGGTAGGGGTAGAGTCTCTGAGAAAAACACCCAAGGTTGAGATAGACAGACAGACAGACACCACACACCACACACACGCACACGCACACGTGCGCGCGCACACACACACACACAGTGCGGAAGTAGAGAAGCGGAGATTTTTAATTTTTATGAAGTGAAGTTTTACTTTTTGTTGAAGTTGGATTTGAACTCGCTAAAAATGATCATCCTGCATCAGCCCTCAGTCTTCTGAGTAACTGGGATTATGGATGTGTGCCACTTGACCCAGGTTGTTTTTTTCTTTTTTCAGTATCTGTAGAGTGGCTTTTGTTTTGATTTTGATTTTAAATTAACTTTTATGTGCATTGATGTCAGATGCCCTGGAAGTAGAGTTACAAACAGCCATTAGATGCCGTGTATAGGTTCTGGGAATTGAACCCAGGTCCTCTAGAAGAGCATCCAGTACTCTTAACTGCTAAGTCATCTCTCCAGTCCCTTGATTTTATTTTTAACAAGAATTTATTTTAAATCTCACACTAATGTACATTTTTATCAGTCATATATGAGTTCAGTTTTACTTTACTTTTATGAATATTTGGTATTCTGTTATCTATTGATGCCTTAACAAATTCCCATAAGATCTAGATAGTTAAAACAATAAGTATCATACCACACTGTAATGGATAAGAATTGTGGAGCATCTTAGTTGTGTGTTTTTAGCATGCAGTCTCTTATGAGCTATCAGCCAAGTTGGCAGTAGTCCAGTGGGCTGATTGGACTGCCCATAGAGATACTTAGTTCTCCTTAAGAAATTGCAAGTGATTGATGCCAGGAGCCATCCCTGGCAATGGACAGTCTCAGCAGAGGATGTAAGCAGTTGGTGAAGAAAAGAGGTAAGCCAGGCCATGGTAGTGGTAAGAATCTTGTAGCTTGACTGACTATCAGCCAGAGTATTTATTTATACAGAATTTAGTAAGGAGGGAAACATTCATGTTGTACCAAAACATATCATTTTTTGTTCTGGACATGTGTTTCCCTTCCTCTTGCTCATCTTTTAGTCTTCATTGTTAGCTATGACAGAACAGAATTACCATTTCAATCATTTTCCTTCAAATTTTGACATCCTTGATAAACAGAGCTATCATTTTTGCTCATTAACTCCACAACCCAATTTTTAAGAATCTAGAGGCATATAACAGTCTGTTCTCAGGCTGGTAGCTCTAGTTGTTCAAGGATGCTAGGCCAAAACAAAGTCTTCAATCCAGCCTGGGCATATTGCCATGTCCTAAGCAGTGTATTATTTTTTATTTATGTATCTAGTGTTCTTCCTGCACATGTACACTTGCACATTAGAAGAGGGCATCAGATCTCACTATAGATGGTTGGGAGCTACCCTGTGGTTGCTGGGAACTGAACTTAGAACCTCTGGAAGAGTAAGTAGTCTGTGCTCTTAACCTCTGAGCCATCTCTCCAGTCCCATGTTATTAACTCTTAATGGTCAGAATGCCCAAGAAAAATCCTCAGGCCAAAGCTACTGCAGTTATCATTTACATTCTGGTATAATATAATGTTTCTATTTTAGATCTTTACAGAATTTGTCTATATGTCTAATCCTGGCTTTCTGTTGTTCCTTAGTCATATGACACCACAGTGACTGTGCATGTGCTAACTTTTCTAAGAAAGGCAGGTTCTGACATCTCATTCTTTATCATCTTTCCACTCCATTCTTTGCTCATCAATATAAGTCTCTGTGTAGGGCAGAGGTAACGTCAACTAATCTAACTTTGTTGCTGTATATGCCACATAATTGTCTGAGTATACAGTGGGACGAGGCTTGCAATCTGATCTGCGGCCAACTCCTCTAGCCCAATGAATCTTGTTGACTTTTTTAAATTTACTTTGTTTTTATCTTGTTTCCTGAGAAAGTTCAGGGACATATGTTTCCAGAATGTCTCATAGTCTCATACTGAGACCTCTGCTTCTTTATTTGTGTCATAACCTACAAGGTATAAGGAAGACCTCCAAGTAGATAAGAATATCTTCTTCAAAGCAAGAGGGTTAGTATGTTCAGGACCTTCTTGGGGAAGCATAGAAGCAACTCCTGGGAGAATGCATAAAAAGTTAATAAAAAAATTTCCATCATTCCAATATCCCTGAATTGTATAAATATTAAAAGTCCCTCAAGTATGCAACAGGTATAGATGAAAACCAAAGGTGGCGTGGCAGTCATCATGCAGCTCAGCTTTGTAGATCCTTGTCAAGCAGCTGTACTGGCCTTAAGATTTTTACCATTACCATCAGATATGGCTGTGCCAGGTTTATCTTAGATTAAGGAAATAGGAAGCTACAGCAGTTTTATAAAATAGCAGCTTTAGAAATCACACACTGTAGTCTACTGCATTGTAGGAAGTATGCCGTTAACTAGTCCTCTTTAGAGACTAGTTATATAGTTTATAGTTATATGGTAATATAGTCAGGCTGCAAGTGAGGCTGGCACTGAGGGCTGGGTGGTGTACAGGAGCCTGGAGCTTGAGAACATCCTGCCCCTGAATGTGCCTCCCAACCACACTGACTCTAAGCAAGAAGAAGATATCCGAGACGAAGAATGGTTTATTTTCTGGATTAAGTCTCTGTGGTCCACATCCATGATCTTGCTTCTGTGGAGACTGTGTTACAGCCACGGTCAGTGCTTCTACCTGGAACCATGTGGATGTCTGTTATCCATGCTGCTGGCTGCTAAGGGCAAGGAAGCTGCTTATGTAGTGGTATATTGATGACTACAGACTCATTAACCAAGAATGAGAGACACTGATGGCTTCTGTGGCAACCCTGTCCCAAATGAAACAGGCCAGACAAGAAGCTATGGAAAAGAGTCCTTAAAAACTGTGATAAAGATGCTGAAATGTGATTCTCCACAGTAGGTGGTTTCTGGTGGGGTGGAGAAGGACTCAGTTATCTTTAAGGGGCTGGCCGCTGGGAGTTTGACCATGCTCCAGTGAGTATATGGGCAGCACAAATTGGACTTGTGTGTGTGTGGGTGTGGGATGTGTGTGGAAGGGTGGACCTTGGAGGAATGGGAAGCAAGTTTGATGGAATGCATTATGTGAAATTTCCAAATAATTAGTAAAAATATTATGTTTCAGGAAAAGATGGAACATTGAAGAATTTGCCAGTGTTTAACATAGATATCCTCTGTTTCACATATTCATATCAAGTAGAACTACTTTTTAGTACTTGCTTTTTCATGAATTATTCATCTATTATCTATAGTTTATTCACTGGAACTTTAATATTTTTAAGCACTTCCTTGTACAAATAAAATAATTATTAAGATCTCTTTAATGTCAAACTTTATAGCCCCTTTGCAAAATCAGGTGTAATTTGCTTAGGTTAGGGTTTGGTTTTTGCTAATCCTTAGTGTATTGTGTTGGTAACTGATTTTAAAATAAAACAAGAGAAACTTTTTAAAAACCGAGCTTGGTTGATTTCGATAATATTTCTATCCAAAGATGAGTATTTGTATTTGGTTGTTAATTATCACATTGCTGTGACTAAAGGCTGAAAAATACCTAATTGTCCTGCAGTAGAGGTCTGGTTACAATATAGTAAAATGCACAGTAGTTGATGAAAACACCACACACTCTGGTCTCAGGCCATAGAGGAACCAAGTAGGTACTGACTAGAGAGCTTCCTCCCTGCTGGCCAGCTTGTATAGTGCTTGAGAGTGCTGTCCAGGGCTAAGGAAGAACTCCCCAAAAGTCATTAGTGTTCTTTTGTGAGCCGGTGACTGGAGAGGAAGGACATAGAGGTATTTCCCATTTTGTGTTGATAGCCCTTTAATCAGACAGGTTGTAAAGTAGTCCTTCCCTTTTGCTTTTTGACATTTTAATATATAAACTTCCCTTTCTCAATAGATTTAACATTTTTAAAAAATAGTTAAATGTTTTTTCTTTATGGATCTTATTTCATAATGTGCTAGACAAATGTATAATTTCCAACTAACTGGAAAATGGCATTTCTTTTATCTATAGGACTTGTGTAAGAGCTGTTGTCATATATGGGGGAACCCAGTTTGGGCATTCAATCCGACAGATAGTACAAGGCTGTAATATACTATGTGCTACTCCAGGGAGGCTGATGGATATTATAGGTAAAGAAAAGGTAAGCCTTTAGAAAGGTAACATGTTGTTAGAGTGATGGGTGTTTTATAGGGAAAGGAAGGGATTATGAAAGATGTATTTCCTAGAGCACTGTTTATTTTTCTGCTTATATCAAGTACTGCTGTGAAGTCATTTTCAAAATTGTCAGGATAATCCCAACAGGACACAGTATTTTTCCATTTTATACTTGTGAAAACAAACTCAGTGAGATTATTAATTTATAAGTCTTTTAGTTGGCTCCAGTGAATGATAGAGTTAGGGTTAGAAACTGGATCTGATTCCAGTAATGTTTTATTATATGGAAGAAAATACAATGAACACTTTTATATAGTTTTGGGGAAATAGTTTTTTCCTGAGATATTCTTTGGGGCATCAATAATTTTGTCTTCTGTTAAAACATGTGGATAATAGTAATATGAGTTGTTAATTTTTATGACTCTTAAGAGGAGATTTTTATTTGGGATATTTCATACCTGCTTTATTATAGCAATGAGGACCACAAGACCAGAGGTGGCACCATACACTGTGAGCTGGGGACTCCCACATAAATCATTAATAAAAAAAAAAAAATGCCTTACGGGCATTTTTTCAGCTGAGGTTCTCTTTCCAAATGATTCTAGCTTGTATCAAGTTGATACAAAACTAGCCAGTGTAGTCCCTAAGAATACTCTAACAGTTGAAATTGTGGAATTTATTTTAGCTTAATATAAACTAGTACACATTTTCTGTTCTTGTTTTGAAAATATCCCTAAAGATTGGCCTCAAACAAGTCAAGTACTTAGTTTTGGATGAAGCTGATCGAATGTTGGATATGGGTTTTGGACCAGAAATGAAGAAGTTAATTTCTTGTCCAGGAATGCCATCAAAGGAACAACGCCAAACCCTTTTATTCAGTGCAACTTTTCCAGAAGAAATCCAGAGGTAAACATTGCATGGTAGTATAGTCCTTCAGTCCTAGTACTCAGGAGACAGAAAAAGATGAATCCCTGAGTTTGAGACCAGCTGAAGTTACATTGTGAGACTGTATCTCAAGATTAATGACTTAATTTAGGGGTACGTAAAATGCCTGTCATGCAAGTATGAAGACTTGTGTTTAATCCCCAGCACATATGTATAAAGCTTGGCATGGTGGTGGGCTTGTTATTCCAGTGTTGAGAAGGCAAGGACAAGCAGATATGTAGGGCTAACTGGCCAAACAATTTATCCTGTTGGTTAGGTCCTAGATTTCAGTAAGTACCCCTGTCTCAGAAAACAAGTTTGACCTCTGGTTTCCACATACACACATAAAGTTTCATGTGTATGGACTTGTGAGCACACATATGCAAAATAACATAGCTATATACCAAATGAAATCAATGTGAATATTTTGATTTTGGATACTTAATTGCTTTTTAAAAAGAGCTTTGCACATGTAGTATAAAAGTGGGTGTATGCTATAAAGTTTACCTCTTTTCTCATTTTTCAACTTTACATAACCCCATGCGTGTAATTGAGAATAATTGTTTACTGAACAAAGTTATTCTCACTGTGCCCTATTTTAATACTAAATGTATAAGAGGAGAATTGGGCTTTGGTAGAAAGTTCATATACCAATTATTGACAGATACTTGAGAATTATCCTGTGTATCCTATGGTCTTATGATTCAGAGATTAGGATGACACATCCTTCTTAGGATGGCAGTGTCTTCTACCAGCTAGATCCTTCCTTGGCACAAGGAGCCTAAAATGTCTATGCAATGTTGTAATTGGTTCTGGCCCAGACTTTCCAGGCCTGGACCAGACGTTTAGTCTCACTCTCGGCCCCGCTTTGCCTCAAGTAACCACACACAGATTTATATTAATTGTATGCTGATTGATCTAGGACCCAGCCATATAATTTGCTAGTGCTTGCTCTTAATCTAACCCATTTTGTTCAGTCGTGTGGCTTGGTACCTTTTGTCAGAGCAGCATTTCCTCTGCAGCTCCGGCAACTATGGCATCTGTGGCTGATGTCTCTTTGACATCTGTGTCTGCTCTGAAATGTTCCTGAATTTTCTTAGCCTGTAGCCCTGCCCACACTTCCTGTTTGCCTTTGGCCAATCAGCTTTTATTAAACCCATATGTGGGACAAATATTTACGTTACCAGCATAATCCCATTACACTGCAATGATAAGCTTATGATTTAGTAGAATTCTTATTCTTTTGGTGAAACTGCTCTCTTTGAGAAATCAGAACTATCCTCCCCATCTAAGAGGAAGAGGTCATGAAGCATAGAAGTGGATTGATTATTGGGGAGTGATGGTAGATGATCCACTCTGGCTTGTATACCATATAAAGACCCAGTTACTGTGTCGTGTTATTGACATCCTCTTCTCAAAAAAAAAAAAAAATTGCCTCTAAGGTGGTCAACAGGCTGTTCTTTTCACAGAAAACACAGTTCTCTTAGGCTTGAAGCTTGTGAATAGTGTAATATATGATGTAATCTGTTGATCCTAGATTATAGGACTATTTCTTTTATGTAAAGTTGGTCTTTGGTCTCACAAAATGTTATGTGAGATCCTGTGCTACTGTACAAATGCTATAGCCTTTGCTTAGCCTTGACACTGACCACTGATTTATTTATATGCTCAAAACTTTTAATAGAAAACATATAAGGTCTTTATTATGGAAAAACTAAGTCATAGAGCATCAGATCAGTTTCTTAGTGGTACTTGAGATAGTCATTTTTTTTTCTAAAATTTACTTAGTGTATGTGGGTGTTTTGACATCATGTATGTCTGTACTCTGTGTATGTAGTGCCTGAGGAGGTCAGAAAACTTTGGGGTAGAGTTACAGGTGGTTGTGAACCATCATATGGGAGCTAGTAGTCATACCTTGGTTTGCTAAAAGAGCAGCCAGGGCTTGTAACTATTAAACAGTCTGATTAACCCCACAATAATTTGTTAATGATTTCATTGTATCTTAAATTTGAAATGGGGTATCTGCATTCCCATTAATGTTGCTAATAAGAAGTAGACATTAATCTAACCAATTATCAGACAATATTCCTACCGCTGTCTCTTTTCAGATTTTCTTTAACATAGGAAAGTATTTTTTATTTTGACCACTCAAAATGATTCATGTATACTACTGTCCATAGTAGTAGTATATGTTGATCTTTTATGAGTCATGTTTATTAACCTTGAATATGCATAGTAAGTAGAAGATCTCTTGATTTTAAATTATTTACATTTTGTTTCTGGATTGATCTTTTTAAAAATATGAAAATTAATATACACATTCACATCATTAATTTTTGCCTCTAACTACTCCTGTACTCTTACCCAAATTCAGGGTCTCTTTTTTTTTAAATTATTATTCTGTATATATTCTCTCTCTTCTCACCTCCATCTTTCTCACACATGAATTAATATATAAATTAACCTGCTGGATTCACTTGGTGTTGTTTATCTGTATATGTATTAGGGCTGGTCACTTAGTGTTGGATAATCAATAAGGAGTTCATCCCTGGGGAAGACTAATTCTCCTTTGCCTAGCAGTCATTAACTGCCTGTAGCTCTTCATCTAAGTGTGGGGTCTTGACAGAGTCTCCTATCTACACTGGCATGCCAGCTGATGGCATCATTGTTGGGAACATGTTTAGACAAGTATATGTGTTGAGATTTCCTGGGGAAGCTTCCTTCACATGTAGAGATTTCAACAGCAGATAGTTCTTTGATGCTTAGAATATTTCTGCCTCATTTTGCAATGTTCCCTGAGCCCTAGGTATAAGAATTGTTTACTAGACTTATCACTTGGAGCTGTGTACTCCATGAACAATTATCTGTAGTTTGACAGGTCTGAATCCTATCTTACTGAATAGGCCTTCAGTCCAGTTAATAGCTGTTGGCTACCTTCAGGAAATAAGTTCCACTATCTCACCTTTACTGATAATCTTGCAGTGCTGATCATTATTGGAATTTGTGCCATCACTGGTAGTGTCTTTCCCTGAGGGCATAAATCCATTTATTCAGTATTAATCCTTTCTTTAAATTTCTCCTCTTCTTGAATATAGAAATGGGCTCCAAACTTACATTCCATGCTGCTCTTTTTCTCCTCAAACTACATTTTTTTTATTTCTTCCCACCTCACTTACTCTTTCATTGCAGATCTCACTAAGAGTGATCACTAATAACTACATGACACAGTCAATACTAAGTTGTCTTGAAATTTCCTCCGCCAGTGACATTAGTTGAAAATTCTTCAGTTTAGACTCCAGAAGACTTTTTGGAAAAGAGCAAAAAGCAGCCACATTCTTTGTCAAAATATCACAGACATGGTCTCTAGGACAGTTGCTGTTGTTTTCTGAGACCTCTTGAGCTGTGCCTCCACTATCCACATTGCTCTCAACACTGTTGTGTTCCAAGCCTCATTAAGCACCCCCCCACACACACACACACTTAACAACATTCAGTTGATTTCCTAATCCAGAGTCCTGAAGTTTACACTCTACCAACAAGCAGCATGGTCAGGCAATACTCTACACTGTGGCACCAACTTCTATCTTAGTTGCCATGATGAAACACTGTGACGAAGGCAACTTTAAAAGAAAGCATTTGACTGGTGGGGGGCTTGCTTACAGTTTCAGAGGGTTAGTTCACTGACCATCATGGTGGGGAGGGTAATGCTGGCAAGCAAGCATGGTGCTGAAGCTTAGCTAAGGGCTTACATCCTGGTGTGTGCAGGCAGGAGTCAGAGTGAATTGAGACTGGGCCTGGCATGAGCTTTTGAAACCTCAAAGCCTACCTCCTTCAACAAGGCCACATCTATCTCAATAAGGCCATACCTCCACCTCTCCTAATCCTTCTCCCCACAGTTGTGCTAGCTGGGAAACAAGAATGAGCTTATGGGGGCCATTCTTATTTAAACCACACAGTAGGACTACTTGTTCTTTTCTCCTATGACAGCTTGCATGGAACCTTACTATGAAAGCTAGTCCTCAGGAAGGTAGTTTCTAGGTTATATCTAGCTTCATTTTTCCCAAGTCTCATGTTTGAAGTTGATATCTTCAGCCATAGAACTTGAGTTCTAAGAGACAGCAAGGGCAACAGTAATAACCTATACTGTTTTGTGAGTTTCTGAGATTCCACTGACCAACAATTCAAAAGAAGGTTTTTCATACTTTATACTGGGGGTTTCCATAGATAACCTATCACTTTTGAGGGGAACATTATCAACCCCAAGTATTCACTGCACACTTTAAAATTTTATCTGTTGCCCATTCTCTGTTTATTCTTTTTCTTTGTATTTTTTTATTTCTATTATGTTTGTATAGGTGCCACATGGGCATGTATGTTGAGGTCAGAGATCAGTTTCTTCCTTCTCTTGCTTTCCAGTTTGTGGTTTAAGATAGCTTCTCTTACTGAACTTGAAGCTCTTTGATTGGCCTAGGCTGGCTGGCCAGTGTGCCCTGGAGATCTGCCTATCTTTGCTACCAGAGCTGAAATTACAGATTCATGCTGCTGTGGCTAGATTTTGACATGGATGCTGGAGATCTGAGCTCAGATCCTCAAGTTTTCTTATTGTACTTGGAGCCAGGCCAGTAGCCAGTAAGTCCTGGTTATCCTCTTGTTTCTGTTTCCCACAGAGCCCTTTTTCTTTTTGATTTTATCTTTGTACAAGCAGAAAGCTACATGAGGTGCTTGTCTTTTTCCATCTGGCTTATTTGGCTCAACAATTCTATCAACTTTCCTGCAAATGACATGATTTGATTTTTATGATTGGAACTACTATATTGTGTTACGTGTCATATTTTAAAAATTCAGCTATTGATGAATAGTTAGGCTGATCTCAGATATTGGATACTGTGAATAATTCAATACTAAACATGAGTATTCAGGTATGTCTTTGTATGCTGACTCCATTTCACTCAGATAAATACCCAGGTGTGATACTTTTTGAGAACTATGTACTGTTTTTCATAGTGGTTATGTTGTTTACTTGTGGTTCTCTTCCCCCATGATCTTGCCAGCATTTGTTGTTAATTGGTTGTTGCTGTTCTTTTAATTCCCCAGTGGCTAAAAACACTTTCCATTTTTATATTTTATTAGTTATTTTTATGTCTCAGTCATGCCTGTTCATTTGCCCATATTTTGATTGGACTACTTGTTCTTGAGGTATTAAGATTGATTTCTTTTAAATTGTGTATTGTTTCTATCAGTTGAATAGCTGCCGAGGTTTCTCTCATTCTGTATGTTATCTCTGTTTTGTTGATTGCTCTTTTGCTTTGTAGCAGTTCTTTAACACAATTCCAGTCCTTTACCAATTCTTAGTTTTGTTCCTTGGGATATTAGAATCATATTTTGAAAGTTCTATTGCTTGTACCAGTATCTTGAAGAATTGTTTGCTTTTCTTCTAGGAGTTTCAGAGTTTTAGATCTTTGTGTTGAGTTGATTTCTGTACAAGGTGAGAGATGCATGTCTAATCTCAGTGTTCTACATGTGGCTATTCTGTCTTCCTAGCACCATTTGTTGAGGTTCTTTTTCTCCTCAGCATGTTGTTGTTTTGTTTTTAAGACAGAGTCTCACTGTACTCCTGGCTTCTCTGGAACTAATGTAGACTAAGCTGGCCATAAAGACATAGAGATTTGCCTGGCTCTCCTCCCAAGTGCTGAAATTAAAGGTGTATTCCACCAAGGCTGGTATTTTCAATGTGGTATTGATGCCTTTGTTGAGATTCAGTTGATCATAAATGCATGCATTCACTTTTTTTGTTCTTCATTCCATTCATCTCTATGTCTGTTTTTTGCTACTACCATGAAATTTTGTTACTATGGCTTTGTAGAAGGTTTTTTTTTTTTTTTTTGAATGTTCTCAAATTTTTGTGTTATTTATCTCCGCTATTGCTAAATATACAGGAGTGGCTTGTTAGAACCCTCCTCACTGTACTTTCTTGGTGTCAGGTCATCTGGGGATTTTCATGTGCCCAGTTATTTAGTTTGAAGTATCTGCTAAGGTTCAAGCAAGACTACAACAGTAGGTGGAGTAAAACACAATTGATTTTGGCTAGGCTTGGTGGTATAATTGAGTGGCAAAATGCACCATCCAGCATGCTCAGAGGGTCAACACTACAGAGGCAAACAAACAAAAATCCCCACAGATTAAAGCAAAACAAAGATAATTAAGTACAAAGTAAACACCACTAAATGACAACATGGTAAAACATAGTAGAGCAAGCTGAAATGTTAGATATAAATTAATTTTTAAAAGAAAGAAAAAAATGTCAAAAAATAAAAGTAAAAATAATGTAAAAAGGGGGAGGGGAATGAATTATTGAAAGAGGAAGACAAGAAGAAAAACAAAATACATATCTAAAAATAAAACAGCAACAACAGAAAGTCTTAGTAAAAAATAAGAATTTCTTCTCTTACCATATGGTTAACCATGTGGACAAGAGTAAACATTGGCAATTCATGTGATCAGAGCTTCTTTTTGTGTCTTCTTAGGCTGTGGCCCTTGGAAAAGAGCAAAGGCTAAAGGTGATCAGCAAGAATTGTTGAATTGCCTCCCAGTTGCCCTGAGTATCAGTATGAGCTATGTAGAAATAACTCCTCCTTCAGTAACTCCAGAATTACTTGACACACCCAGAACAGGCCTGATGGGTTTTTCAGGTGCCTTTTCAGCTTAGACTGTGCATGCTAGTGTGAGGTGGAGGACACTCCCATAAATCCAAATTCCGGTATTCTTATACTCTAAAATTGGAAATGATGGCCCATGGCTATTGTACTTCAGAAGTCCTGTAAATAAAAAAAATAACCTTTTGAAAATATACCTACAAGTAGCATCCCATGAACTGATTAGATTGTATTTAGGAATGAATATGCATTATGTAATATTGTAACAACAGTTAAAAAGAGGCCATAAATCTGAAAGAGAGCAAGGTGGAGAGAGTACATGGGAACATTTGGAGAGAGTAAAGGGAAGGGGAAATGATATAATTTCAAAAATTAATTGGCAAGAGAATAGATAATAGAAGAAGAAGAAAGTAGTAGTAGTAGTAATAGTAGTAGTAGCTTATCTAGATTCTGGGTATGCTGAGTCTGAGCTACATTTTGTTACAGTGAAGGAAACAACTAGAAAATACTGGACTGCTAACTACACGAGGGTAGGATTTACCAAAGACTTGTACTCTTCTGCTCTTAACCCTGAAGCTCAGCTACCTTTTGTGCAATGTCTCCACAGAATTGTGTTTGTGGATGACATGAAGCAGTGCCTTTCAAGTGCATGCTCATAGACAGTTACTGTGTGTCATCGTTTGGAGCACCCTTACACAGGTTAATTTTGCATGGCTCTTAGGTCTCATTTTTCTATATATATTATGACATGAAAAACATTGACTTGTAATCTGGTTTACTCATAACTATTTATTTAAAGAAGAGTAACTTAACAAGTAATATTTCAGAAAACAAATCTGAGCAATAGCAAATATTCATAAGTAGTGAAATTAGAATAGAATTTGTGCTTTGAGTTTATATTTTTTTCCCTTGAGTTCTTTTTTATTATGAATAAAGTCATTTTTTTATTTGTGTATTGCCTTGTTTAGGCTCCCTTTCCCCTCCCACCCCTCCCAGTCACTCTTCTCTCCATCACTTTATCTCTTCCCCAGCAAGGGTAGGAGGTCACAAGGTCCCAAGGTGGCTTAATTCAGCATCAACTCCAGGCACATCTGCTTTCCTCATCCCAATATCAAGACTGGGTCAGGTGTTCCTCTGGAGGAAATGGGCTCCAAGGTGCTGGTCCAAGGTGTTTCAGATCCAAGCTGTTCAGTGGTTGTGGTTTGCAGCTTGGACATGTTTAGCTTTTTGTTTAGAGTGAGTACATCCCCTGTTTATCTTTCTAGGTTTGTGATACCTTGCTCAGGATGATATTCTCCAAATCCATCCATTTGCCTTCAAATTTTAGGATATCATTTTTTCTTACTGCTGAGTAGTACTCCATTGTGTATATACCACAGTTTGTTAATCCATTCTTCATTTGAGGGGCATCTAGGTTGTTTCCAGGTTCTTCCTATTACGAATAATGCTGCTATGAACATAATTGAGCCTTTGGAGTGTGACTGTGCATCTTTAGGGTATATGCCCAGTAGTGGTATTGCTGGATCCTTAGGGAGATTGATTCCCAGTTTTCTGAGAAACTGCCATACTGCATTCCAGAGTGGCTGAACAGACTTACACTCCTACCAACAATGAAGGAGTGTTCCCCTTGCTCTGCAACCTCTCCAGCATACGCTGTCATCTGTCTTTTAGCTTAGCCAATCTGACAGGTGTCAGGTGGTATCTCAAAGTTGTTTTGATTTGTATTTTTTTGATGGCTAAAGATGATGAGCACTTTTTCAGGTGCCTTTCAGCCATTTGTAATTTTTCTGCTGAGAATTCCCCTTTTAGTTCTGAACGCCATTTTTTGATTGGGTTATATTCAAGGTATTGGGCTCTAGTTTGAGTTCTCTATATATTTTAGAGATCAGTCCTTTGTCAGTTGTATGGTTGGTGAAAATCTTTTTTCCATTCTGTAGGCTGTCATTTTGGCTTATGGACTGTATCTTTGGCTTTACAGAAGTTTCTCAGTTTCAGGACATCCCACGTATTGATTGTTGTTCTTAGTGTCTGCTACTGGTGTTATATTTAGGAAGTGGTTACCTGTGCCAATTCATTAGAGGGTATTTCCCACTTTCTCTTCTATCAGGTTCAGTGTGGCTGGATTTATGTTGAGGTCTTTGATCCCCTTGGATTTGAGTTTTATGCAAAGTGATAGGCTTGGATCTATTTACATTTTTGTACACACTACCGTCTAGCTATGCCAACACCATTTGTTAAAGAAACTATCTTTTATTTTACCATTGAATATTTTGGGCCTCTCTGTCAAAGATCAGGTGTTTATAGGTTTTTGGGTTAATGTCAGGATCTTCAATTCGATTCCATTGATCCACATGTCTGTTTTTGTGCCAGTACCAGACTGTTTTTATTACTGTAGCTCTATAGTAGAAGTTGAAGTCGGGGATGGTGATGGCTCCTGAGGTTCTTTTGTTGAGCAAAATTGTTTTGGCAGTCCTGGCTTTCCTGTTATTCCAAATAAAATTGAGTATTGTTCTTTCAAGGTCTGTAAAATATTGTGTTGGGATTTTGATGGGAAGTGCATTGAATCTGCAGATTGCTTTTGGTAAGATTGCCATTTTCACTATGTTGATCCTGTCTATCCAGAAACATGAGAGATCTTTCCATTTTCTTATATCCTCTTCAGTTTCTTTCTTCAGAGATTTAAAATTTTTGTCAAACAGATCTGATACTTCTTTGGTTATGGTTACACCAAGGTATTTAATGCTATTTGCAGCTAGTATAAAAGGTGATGTTTCCCTTATTTCTTTTTCAGCTCTTTATCTTTAGTGTATAAGAGGGCTACTGATTTCTTTGAGTTAATATTGTATCCTGCTACATTGCTGAAGGTGTTTATCAGCTGTAGGAGTTCCCTGTTAGAATTTTGTGGGTCACTTACGTATGCAATCATATCATCTGCAAATAGAGATAGTTTCACTTCTTCTTTTCCAACTTGTATCCTCTTAATCTCTTTTTGTTCTCTTATTGTTTTAGTTAAAACTTTGAGAACTATATTGACTAGATAAGGGGAGAGAGGAAATCCTTGTCTAGTTCCTGATTTTAGTGGGATTGCTTTGAGTTTTTCTCCATTAAGTTTGATGTTGGCTGTTGGCTTCTTGTAAATTGCCTTTATTATATTTAGATATTTTTCCTGTATCTGTCCAGGAGTTTTATCATAAAGGCATGTTGGATTTTGTCAAAGGCTTTTTCAGCATCTAAGGAAATGATCATGTGGTTTTTTTTTCTTCAGTTTGTTTATATGATGGATGACATTTACGGTTTTTTGTATGTTGAACCATCCCTGCATTTCTGGGATGAAGCCTACTTGATCATGGTGGATGATATTTTTTATATGTTGTTGTATATGGTTTGCCAGAATTTTGTTGAGAATTTTTGCATCAATATTCGTGAGGGATATTGATCTGTAATTCTCCTTCTTTGTTGTGTCTTTGAGTGGCTTGGGTATCAGGGTTATTGTGGTCTCATAAAAAGTGTTTGGCAATATTCCTTCAGTTTCTATTGTGTGAAACAGTTTGAGGAGTATTGGTAATAGTTCTTCTTTGAATGTCTGGTAGTATTCTGCACTGAAACCATGTGGACCTGGACTTTTTTTCCTTGTGAGACTTTTAATGACACCTTCAATTTCCTTTAGAATTATAGGTCTGTTTAAGTATTTAATCTGATCTTGATTTAATTTTGGTAACTGGTACCTGTCCAAAAAGCTGTCCATTTCTTCTAGGTTTTCCATTTTTGCGAAGTGTAGATTTTCAGAGTATGACCCGATAATTCTCTGGATTTCCTGGTGTCTGTTGTCATGTCCTCCTTTTCATTTCTGATTTTGTTGATTTGGATACTCTCTCACTCTCTGCTTTTTGGTTAGTTTGGATAAGGGTTTATCTATCTTGTTGACTTTCTCAAAGAACAAACTCTTTGATTCATTGATTCTTTGTATTGCTCTTTCTGTGTCACTTGTATTGATTTCAGCTCTAAGTCTGATTATTTCCTGCAGTCTTGCTTCTAATTGTTCTGGGACCCTCAACTGTACTGATAGTTCTCTTGTGTGGGATTTGTCTAGTCTTTTCATGTAGACATCTAGTGCTATGAATTTTCCTCTTAAGCCTACTTTCATTGTATCCCATAAGTTTAGTTACGTTGTGGATTCATTTTTGTGAAATTCTAGGAAGTCTTTGATTTCTTTCTTAATTTCTTCCTTGACCCAGAGGTGGTTCAGTTGAATGATGTTTAGTTTCCATGAGTTGGTAGGCTTTCTGTGATTTTTGATGTTGTTGAGCTCTTAACTTTAGGCCCTGGTGGTCTGATATGATATAAGGGATTATTTCCATTTTTTGTCTTTATTGATATTTGCTTTATGACCAATTATGTGGTCAGTTTTAGAGAAAGTTCCATGTGGTGTTAAGAAATGTGTATATTACTTTGCATTTGGTTGAATGCTTCTGTAAATATCTATTAAATCCATTTGTATCATAACCTCTGTTAGACCCCTCAATTCTCTGTTGAGTCTCTGTCTGGTTAACCTATTCAAGGGTGAAAGTGGTTATTGAAATCTCCCACTATTAGGGTGTGAAAGTTGATGTGGGATTTGAGCTTTAGTAGTGTTTCTTTTGCATAGATAGGTGCCTTTATATTAAGGGCATAAATATTCAGGATTGAAATCTCATCTTGGTCAGTTTTTCCTGAGATGAATAAGTAATGACCATTCTGGTCTATTTTAATTGATTTTAGTTTGAAGTCTCCTTTGTTAGATATTAGGATGGCAACACCAGCTTGTTTCTTAGGGCCATTTGTTTGGAAAATCTTTTCCCAACCCTTTACTCTGAGCTTGTGTCTGTCTTTAAGGTTGAGGTGTGTTTCTTGTATGCAGCATAAGTATGGCTTCTGTTTTTTGTATCCATTGTGTTATTGTGTCCTTTTATAAATGAATTGAGTCCATTGATATTAAGGAATATTAGTGATCAATGATTGATATTTCCTGTTATTTTTGGTGGTATCTTGTATGTATTTGCTTTCTCTGGGCTTTTCTTCTGTGGGATTATTGATTAATTGTGGTTTCATGGGTGCACCTGGAATCCTTAGGTTGAAGTTTTTCCTCTAATGCTTTCTGAAGGGCTGGTTTTGTAGATAGGTATAGTTTAGGTCTGACTTTGTCTTGAAATATCTTGTTTACTTCATCTATGGTGACTGATAGTTTTGCTGAGTATAGTAGTCTAGGTTGGCAGCCTATCTCTTTTAGTGTCTGTATAACTTTTGACCAAGACCTTCTTGCTTTCATTGTTTCCATTGAATAGCCAGGTATGATTCTGATGGGTCTGCCTTTATAGGTAAGTTGGCCCTTCTCTTTTACAGCTCTTAAAATTTTTTCTTTGTTCTATATGTTTTGTGACTTGATTATTATATGACAAGCGGACTTTTTTGGGATCAAATCTATTTGGTGTTCTATAAGCTTCTTGTATCTTCATAAGCATTTCCTTCTTTAGTTTGAGAAAGTTTTCTTCTATGATTTTATTGAATACATTATCAGTGCCTTTGAGCTGGAATTCTTCTCCTTCTATTCTCAT
This sequence comes from Sigmodon hispidus, assembly GCA_004025045.1. NCBI lineage: Eukaryota > Metazoa > Chordata > Mammalia > Rodentia > Cricetidae > Sigmodon > Sigmodon hispidus. The sequence goes on from PVIH01010117.1 coordinate 45,685, forward strand.
TATTCTCAGGTTAGGTATTTTCATGGTGTCCTAAATTTCCTGAACGTTTTTGTGTTATGGCTTTTTTGGTTTTTGTGTTTTCTTTGACTGATGTATCTATTTCAGCTATTGAGTCTTCCACTCCAGAGAGTCTCTCTTCCATCTCTTGGATTCTGTTGGTTATGCTTGTATCTGTAGTTCCAGCTCTTTTCTTCAGATTTTCTATTTCTACCTTTGCCTCATTTTGTGCCTTTATTACTACTATTTCAATTTTTAGTTTCTGGAATGTTTGTTTCATTTTTTGGTTTTTCTTTTCTTAGTTTTCTTTCATTTTTTTGTTTGTATTTTCTTCTATTTCTTTAAAGGATTTTTTTTTTTTAAGTCTTCATAAAGGTGTTTTTGGTGTTGTTTCCTTCTGCTTCCTCTTTATTGCTCTGTTCAGGTCTTGTAGTTGTAGAACCACCAGTTTCTTCTAGTGTTGTCTTGCTGTTCTTTATATTGTTATATGTATTCTTGCACTGGCATCTGCCTATGGCTTCAGTGGTTCACAGTTAGTCAGCTCCTAGTCAGTTGTGGCTGGAGGACTTGTGCGTCTCCTGTCTGCTCTGAGCAAAGGGTCTGTTTGATTTCTGACTGCTCTCGATAGGGGTCTGAGTTTCAAAGACCTTAGTCCTTGTTTGATGACGCTATTCACCCTGAGAACAGGGCCCAGCCGGGCAAGATCTCTTCTTTTAGGGGTCGCTGGAGGAGGCCCCTCACAGCTAAAGCCTAGGGCCTGTCTGCTGGCAATAGTCTGAGATCAGACCCTTGGGTTTGACCCTGATCCTGGAGAGGAATTCTCTGGATGGGCAGCCCAGGAGCTGGAATCCCCTCACCTCTGACTCGGCTCTGAACATGGGTCTGAGTTTCAAAGTCCTCAGTCCCTAGGTTTATATTTCAATCCTTCTCTTCCTCTCTCTCCCTCTTTCTTCTGAGCTAGGATCTCATATAGCCCAGACTGGCCTCAGGCTTACTGTGTAGCCAACAGTGATCTTGATCTTCTAGAAATCATCCTGACCTACCTCCTGAGTGCTAAGATTACAAGCATGCAACAGCACAGCCTGGTTTATATGTGGTACTGGTAACCAAATCCCAAGCTTTGTACATGCTAAAGCAACACTCTACCAATGGAGCTACTGCCCCCTTACTGTTCCATTTTTAGTAGTTATCTTTGTAGTTTATATCTTTTATTGTTATGCCCCCATTTTATGTAACTTTTCATAGAGAATTCACTGGAACTTGCTGTGTCCCATAGCTTGACACAAATGTTTTTGTTAATTGTATATTTTAAAAGTCTTAACATTTTATTGTGATTTTTGAAAATAATATTTGGGTAGCATAAGTAACCATCTTACCATTGTTTGTGTTTCTGTCTATTTAATATAAAGTTACACTCACAGGACTGAAATATGATGGGCACAAATGGACAAGGGTGAGCTAAGGAACAATGTTTTCTTTTTTAAGGTTGGCTGGAGAATTTTTAAAGTCAAATTATTTGTTTGTTGCTGTTGGACAAGTGGGAGGAGCTTGCAGAGATGTTCAGCAGACCATTCTTCAAGTTGGCCAGTATTCAAAAAGAGAAAAGCTTGTTGAGATTCTACGGAACATAGGTACCTAATTTTAATATAGTTAAATATTTTATTATAGTTATTTTGTCATATTTTTAAAAAATCATTGTTGTGCATAGCTCTTTTTTTTTCTCATAAAGAAAAACATTTAATTGGGGGCTAACTTACAGTTCCAAAGGTTTAGTACATTATCATGGTGGGGAGCATTGCAGCAGGCAGGCAGACATGGTGCTGGAGAGGTATCTGAGAGCTCTACATCGGATCAGTAGGCAGCGAGAAGACAGACACCCTTCAGAGCCCTCCCTTTAGTGACACACTTTCTCCAGTAGTGCCACTCCCTGGTGACCAAGCATTCAAATCTATGAGTCTTTATGTGACATTTGTATTTAAACCATTATACCTCCACACCCCTAGTGATGGACTTAAAGATGTACACAGGGTTATTGGAGCCTTGGCTCAGGTCCTTATTCTTGTCCAGCAAACATTGTACCCATAGAGCCATCTCCCTACTCCTAAGTGTGTTCTTCAGGCCTTGAGGGTATCTCCTTTTCCACTTGGTTCATCTAGCAGTGAGGGTGCCACAGTAGAAAGACTTTTAGTGTGTCTCTCTTCCTCTCTTCATGCATTGTATAGATTTTGGTTTTTATAAGTCATTCCTGAGAACTTGGGTCACAGATTTTTGCAATCTCTCTTAATCTGACTTGTGGCTTTTTATAGTAAAAACTGACTTCTGTTAGATGTTTAATGCTTTTGGTTTTTATTTTATTTGTTTAATATAAATACTATTACTGCTGTTTCTTTAACTGTGGTTGCCAGGGGTACTTTTACTTTATTAGTCTTCTTGAATTTTGTGTTGATGTGAATCTTACTAGATTTTATTATTTGGTAAGTGAAGTTTCATTTTACTGAATGAGTTTAGCTAATATTGTTTTCAATTATTATATGAAAACCAGGCTCATTGTTGTGGTTTTATGATATACATATAATATGTTTTTCTTGGCCCATTAAAATAGCTTAAAATTTAAAAATTTAATTTGGTGCTTAGCAAAAGCTTTATATATTATGGTTAGGTCAATATCAGTGGCTACGTAAATATCCTATTTCTTTTTCCTCTTTTTCATATATCTATCAGAGTTATTAGGTAGTTTTGTTTGCTTTTCACTGTTATTTTTTTATTAGCTTCTCAATAATCTCAAATGAAAATCTTCTGAGTAGTGTCATTACAAACAAGTTTAGTGAAGCCTGGTCTCTACTGAAAAACTGCTACAAGATGTTCTACATTTTCCAAGCTATGATAGTAGTGTCCTACATTTACAATACAAGAAGACACAATTTAAAGGGCTGATTTGAGACTTGATTCTGTTTTCCTGGAATTGTTAGTTTTTAACAGAAACTTTAGTTCCATTTACTAACTATAAAATAATCAGATTATTTTCTATTTCCTTGCTCTCCCTCTCCTTTTCCCAATAGCCTACACTTTGTCAAAATTTCTGATATACAGTATGTATCACATACCTCATTTTCTATGTTACTATGTTACATTTCTCACTCTTACACCTTTAATTTATGTATTAAGAAAATTTTAATATAGTAAAAACACAAAAGCATTTAGCATGTTAAGTAGTTAAGTTTAATAGGAGTTGAATAAAGTTTATCTTTTAAGATTGTGGTCTTACAAACCATGGTCCTCCTGCCTAGTCTAGCACCCTGAGGCAAAGCAAGCTGCATTACATTTGTTCCAAGGAGATTACAGTGGCTTTCACCCTAGGAAGTCAGGGTGCTTGACAGCAAAAGGACACAAATCCTTACTGTTTGTCCATTCATAGAATGAATACTTACAGACAGTTTGGCTATTCCAGCTTTGGTTCATGCATCCTTTCCCTAAAGCTTTTAAACACACTGTTCTACAGAGACTCTACATTGCTGCTTATGAGTGTTCTGAAGCAAAACTGATGCTGTTTCTCTACTCATATTTTACCTGGAGGGATTGCATTAAAATCTGATTTACCTCTTTTTTGTCATTTTATGTTTCCATATTGATAGTTTTGAGTCACTTTCCTATGTATCTTTACTGGTCCACACAGTGTCTTAAATTGGATCTTTCAATTACATGCATATTATATCTTCATGCTGAGATTTTCGTTTTATGTTTTTTCCCTTTTTTTATTATGAATAAAGTCACATTTTCTATCCATATATATTCTTATTCAAGGTCCCTTCCCCCTCCCACCCTCTCCAGTCACTCTCTCTTCTCCATATCTCCCCATCTCCTCCCCAGCATGGGCAGGAGGTCCCAAGGTCCCAATTTTCCTCAGTTCAGCATCTACTCCTGGCAGATCCAGTTTCCTCCCCCCAACATCAAGACTGAGTCAGGTGTTCCTCTAGGGGGAGTCAGAACAACTTAAACTGTTGCTGATTTTGTGTTTCTTGTTCCTCATTTTTTGCCTATGAGTCTTCCCATATTTATAAAATTTAAAGTATTTCAGGGCTGGAGGGGACTTGAGCATCAAATTCTGTCCTTCTTAATGTCAATGAGAAAGTTTCTCTGCTTTCTCCAAGTTATTTTTGCTGTTAAAACATTTTTGTTTGTTTGCTTGAAGTAGCTTTATTATGAAAATGAAAATAAATATGTGGTCCTTTAGATGTCTTCTTATGTGCTGCACTTTCCCTCCATCTTTACTTCTCTAGGTTAGTGGTTCTAGGTTGGCTTGAATGTTAGTGTTGAGACAGGGGAATGAGAAGTGCATTGTAATAATGAGAAGTTTTTTAAAACAGTTATTAACGTGTGTGTGTGTGTGTGTGTGTGTGTGTGTGTGTGTGTGTACACAGCATGCCATGGAGCATGTATGAGGGTCAGAGGACTTCTTGTAGAAATTGTTCTCTTCTTCCATAGTATTCCAGATCAAACTCAAGCTGTCAGGCTCAGTGGCGAGCACCTTGACCAACTGAGCTGTCTTATAGTCCCTGAGAGATGTTACATTCCTAAGCACTGTCTAATGTTTTAGGTTACCTGAGTTTTTTAGAATTATTTTCAAAATTATATACTTGTAAATACTGTTGAATAATGACTCAGTGTAGTTTAATGGAGATTTACATGTTCATAACATTTAAGCATGAAGTAATAATTTGATAAATATTTTTACAGTACTTTGTTAAGAGAAACATGCAGTCCTTTTAAAAAGCAAAATTAACAAATCAGTTTCATGAAAGATTTTACTTAATTGTATGAGTTTATCTCAAAATGTTCACAGCTTACCTGGAATGAAGTTTTTCAAAAGTTTTAAAAAAGTGTTAGAAAATAAACTTCTTTACTTTCTTGGAATTTTAGGAATATTTATTTTTATGACATTTTTCTACTTTATTCATCTTTCTAAACCAGTCAGAACAGAGTAGTTGTTTTTTTTTTTTTTAAAGGAAATTGTGTTAATACTCTCATGAGATATTAACGTACTGATTTCACCATGATAAAGCACTTTCTGAATTATAAATGAACACAGAGCTTGTATCTTTAGTTTTGCTATTTTAGCTACAGGCTAAGAGTCAACATAGAAATACAAATCATAGCAATCTGGGTACATGGCTCATTTATTAAAGTGCCCTTGTCTGCTCCACATTCTTTTTGAGACAGGGTCTCACTGAACCTGGAGCTGGACAGGCTGACCAGTGATCCACAGTGCTGGGATCTGAACCATGCTTGCCTGGCTAGCACTTTAACAACTGAGTCATCTTCCCAAACCCTTAAATATTTTTTAATTTGTCTTGTTTTTAACTAGTTATAGGTAATTTTATTCTTTCAGTTGCTTAGACACAAAATTTATTTCCCATTTCTCTTCCTAATTATATCTGATATTATAGCAGATCCTCTTGATTCTAACATTGTACATTTCTGGGTATAGTGGTGCATGCTTATCTCAGCACTCAGGTGACTAAGAAAGAAGGATTGAGGGGTTGAAGCTAGCAAAGGGTACATAGTAATGTCCCATCTTAACCAAAACCAAATGTGTATGTATGCATGAATATATTCCTTTAAGTACTAAGTTAAAAGTTACAGCACATCTCTGCTCACTACCTGATGGCTTCCATCACTTCTCTGCCATCTCCTGTTTTTTCCTTGTTGGCTGTCCTCCAGCCATACTCTGCTCATTATTACATTTCAAATATCCAGGCACAGTTCTGTCTCATTGCCTTTGTACTTGCTCAGAATAACCATGGCACAATAAGACCTATTTTTCTGTTTCAGATTTAATTATTATATATGTGAGTGTTTTGCCTGCATACATTTATGTGCATGCCTTGATGTTTCTTGAGTCAGAAGAGGGCATTTGATTCCCTGGAACTGGAGTTAGGGATGATTGTGATCTACCATGTACATGCTGGGAACAGATTAATAAGTGCTTTTACCCACTGAGCCATCTTTCCAGCCCTCTTTTTTGATTTTGTTGTTTGTATCATGAGAACATCAGTGTTTGAGAGCCCTACCATTCACTGAGGAACACTAACTCTTTTCATACCAGGTACTAGCAGTACAGTTGTCGAGGAGACAAAGTTTCTTGCTCTCACATGCCTTCTTTTCTTTTGCTTAATTTTGTAGTTTGGATATTAATAATTTTGTGGTTTTGTAGGTGATGAAAGAACTATGGTTTTTGTTGAAACCAAGAAAAAAGCAGATTTCATTGCAACTTTTCTTTGTCAAGAAAAAATATCAACTACAAGTATTCATGGGTGAGTACATTATTCTTCACTCACTTTAGAAAACAAAACTGAACTATTTTAGTAGTATTTGTTCTTCTGTGTGTACCAGTACTGTGTACATGTTGAAATCAGAGGACAACTTTTTGGGATTGGTTTTCTTCTTCTATATGAGTTTCAGAAATAGAATTTACTTATTAGGTTTGGAGACAGGCATCTATACTAGCTGATTCTCTGGCCTGCCTTTGTTTTTATAGGAACTATATAATAGGGGCAGGCAAGCTAAAAGTCTGCCTGAAAGTCTTTATGAATGGGAACTTGTGAAGAATGGTCCTAAAGGTCTCTGGCTTTTAAATTTAAATGTTTCTTATGCTGACTCTAATCTTAATGATGCCTGACTCTCTTTTTTCTGAAGTTGGAATGCTAAAAAGGCACATAATATAGATAATAATAAAATAATAAAAGTACCTACTAATAATAAGGTACTTCATTAGAAGATCTAAAATAATTTCTGAATATGTAGAAATATGGAATTGTACTTTAAGAACATTTTATGAGCAACAATTTTAACCAAGTAGATAAGCATTCTTTTGCTAAGACTAGAAATTATTCTATTACTGGGATTTATATTCTGGTCCTGTTAGAATATAAATTCTCCCCCCCCTTTTTTATTATGGATAAAGTCACATTTTCTGTCCGTGTATATACTTATTCAAGGTCCCTTCCCCCTCCCACCCCCTCCAGTCACTCTCTCTTCTCCATATCTCCCCATCTCCTCCCCAGCATGGGCAGGAGGTCCCAAGGTCCCAATATTGCTCAGTTCAGCATCCACTCCTGGAAGATCCAGTTTCCTTCCCCCAACATCAAGACTGAGTCAGGTGTTCTCTAGGGGGAGTGGGATCCACGGTGTTAGTCCAAGGTGTTTCAGATCCCAAGCTGTTCAGTGGTTGTGGTTTGCAGCTTGGACATGTCTCTTACTCTATCTGCTAATACAGGGTGGTTATTCCATCTAGAAACTATGATATGAGGATAAAGTGGCAGCTGGGGATGAGTTATTATAGTACCTGGTATATGCATAGTGACCATTAATATTATGTTCTGTCATTTTTGCTTTTTGAAATGTACTGCTTGGTGAACTTTAATAACTTCCTCAAAAGTGGCTCTGATACAAACTTTTTTTTTTTTAAAGTGATCGGGAACAGAGGGAGAGAGAACAAGCTCTTGGAGATTTTCGCTGTGGAAAGTGTCCAGTTCTTGTTGCTACTTCAGTGGCTGCCAGAGGGCTTGATATTGAAAATGTTCAACATGTTATTAATTTTGATCTTCCTTCTACCATTGATGAATATGTTCATCGAATTGGGCGTACTGGGCGCTGTGGGAATACTGGCAGAGCAATTTCTTTTTTTGATACTGAATCTGACACTCATTTAGCACAACCTCTAGTTAAAGTACTATCAGACGTAAGTCTAAACAATTTTTAACTCTACTTAAAATAGAATAGTTCTTTGTTGTTGAAACATCTTTTACAATTTTTGAGATTTCATGTTGCATAAGAAGTTTTTATTTTCTCAAGGCTCAACAGGATGTTCCTGCATGGCTAGAAGAAATTGCCTTTAGTACATATGTACCTTCTGGCTTCAATAATAGTGCAAGAGGAACCGTGTTTGCATCTGTTGACACAAGGAAGGTAAGTTGAGAACACTAAGAAATGAATTTCTTGGCTGAAGAGGTGGCTTAGTGGTTAAGAGCACTGACTGTTCTTCTGGAGGACCTGAGTTTGATTCCCAGCATCCACATGGCAGCTAACAATTATCTATAATTCCAAGGTCTGACTGATATCCTTACACAGTTATACATGCAGGCAAAACACCAATTCACATAAAATAAAAATAAATATTAAAAAAGAAATGA
>PVIH01010117.1:53970-77753 GCA_004025045.1 Sigmodon hispidus
GGGAAGAGGGAAGGGGAGAGGGAGTGGGGGGAGAGAGACAGAGAGAGAAAAACAAACCATGCTATTTCTCAGCCAACTCTCCAGGAATTCTCAGACCTCAAGCCTTTGAGTCTAGCTGAAAAGGGTAGTGGCAGGACAAAGGAAGAAGTCCAGCCTCCTCTACCCTTTTCTTTTCCTCCCCAGCCATCTCACTTCCTGGTTCAACTTTCTTAATGCTAGGATTAAAGGCCTGTGTTTCCCAAGTACTAGAAGCAGAAGTGTAGGATCACAGGTGCTGGAATTAAAGGTGTGTGTCACCACCTGGTGCAGTTAGACCTAGAATTCACAGAGTTCCAGATGGATCTCTGTGCCCCACCCCCTAAACACAGACTGATGCTATTAAAGGTGTGGATCACCACTTTCTGACCTTCATGGCTTGCCTCTGTGCTGTGGCACTGTCCTCTGATATTTCAAACTATTTTTATTAAATATGCAATATATCACCACATAAAGCTATTTTAATAATCTATATTATTTATAAATATATATCACATACATATAGATATGTATGTATGTTTTTATTTGAGTTTATAATGTTTATAGTTGTTTGTAGTTGAACACCTCAGTTCCTTTTTGTTGGGAGCATATTCTAAACTTTCTAGAGAATTTTTTTCATTTTGACCATATTAAGACAAAATGCTAGCACTATAGGGCAATAAGTCTTAAAGATATGCTAGATTTTTTTTTTGTTTTTGCTTTTGTAAATCTTAGTATAGAGAAGTGTTTTTAATAAACATTTATGCTTACTTGAAGTTTAATGTTAAATTTTTCTGCTCTCTAAAACTTAGTGACTTAAAAAGGCATTTTCTTGAGTTATTTTGTACAATTTAAACTTTACAGGTTTGTATGGGCCTTTTCTTTTCCAAAAGAATCATTTTACAAGAAAGTAATTGCATGCTTGGGTTAGGGTTAGGGTCTATCAGTCCAGACAACGTAAAATAAGGGCTGTCATAACTTGTCTCTTTCATTTTTCTTTTCTTTTTCTTTCTTCTTTTTAAGAATTACCAGGTTAAGAATACTTTAAATACAGCGGGGATTTCTGCTTCACAAGCTCCCAATCCAGTGGACGATGAGTCATGGGATTAAAGCAAACAAACATACTTCAAGTCTGATCATTTTGATGCAGAGAAGAAAACAGTTTTTATTTTTAAGATTTTAACAGAAGTGTGAAACCTGATATTCGTATATCTCCTGTTCTTCTGTTCTTACTCCCAACCCTTAGAAAATAACCAACTTAATTGACTAGTTATGTGAGATGCTGAAAGTTACAACATTGCAGTTACTGATACAAATGGTGTTAACTGGAAATATTAAAGCATTCTTAAATGTTTTGCTTATTTCTAGCATATTCTTCAGAAAGTTAAGACATGTTTCATGTCCAAGTGCTAAGTCTTAGTATAGTGTTTATGATCTATCAAACAAGCATTAGGATATGGTGTACTTTAAGTTAATTATTGGGTCTAATTTCTACTTGATCCTTTAAAAGAATAGTGTGTTAGTGCAATGTGATGATTACATGGTTTTCATGAAACAGTGGAAACTGGAGCCTTTCAGTTATTTGATTTCTAAATCATCAGACATGTAATGAAAATGGTTCAGTTTGCAATGTCAGCTTTGTACTTGGTGGTATGACAAATGTTTGCTTTTATAATATACAAATTTTCCTTGGAAATAAAAGATGAAACACATTTCCCCCCAAGTTTTCCAACAGTGTTTTTCATTTTTTGTAGCATATTACAGTTTCTATCTCTCATAGTTGGAAAATTTGTTTCTTGTGAAATCAATGCAGTGAGTAAGAAGTTTTAAACAAATCAATTATTAATATATGGCATCCATTAATACCAAGATGTGGTAATGAAAATCAGTCTTAGAATCTAGCTCACTTATCAACAAATACAATGCTTCAGTTTCATCATAATTTTTATTCATGTTTTACACTTGGTAACAGAAAGAACCCTGTCATTTTCACTCATTATATATCTTAAATGTACCCACCACATGCCATATTAAAAATAAATAATTACACATATGCCCCAGCCAGCAGGGTCTTCAGCGTGGACCTGAACCTGGGAATGAAACAAATGGAAGGCAGGAACACAAAGAACAGAAGGACAAGACAAAGATCTCTGATCAAGTCCCCCTAGCTTTATTGTTTCAGCCAATATTTATACAGAATCTCTGCCATGCAGGTAGCTGGGAGGAAAGGGGTGGGATATTCAAAAGAAGGTGGCAAGCCTGTGAGGGGAAGTAACAGACAGGGTAGAATTGATAGGGAAATCTATCTGTTATCAGTTGAAAGCCTGGAGGATGTCACCTGCTGATCTGAGAGGGTCAAAGGAGAAAGCCTGGAGGATGTTACCTGCTGGCCTGAGGGGATCAAAGGAAACCACCTGGAGTCATGGTTTAGCTTAAAACAATAAGGGGTGTAGTCTTCTGGCAAATGGCTATCTAGGGTATAAACTGCTGGCAAATGGATAGTTGTAGGAGCTAACTTATAAAATATGACTAAGTTAGGCTTTGGCTCCCAACACTGTACCACTAAACTACACACCCAGGCCAACCCAGATAAATTTTTACATTTATTGAAAATTAGAATCCCACATTTAGTGTACAGAGAAGCATTGCCCAGGGGCTATATTTAAAACTTAAGCAGTCTATCCCATATTAATACCTTTCTCTTTGCTCCTTAAAGATTGGTATTACTCTCTTCATCTGATAGTGTTAAATATACTCTCAAGGCATATATTGAGAATTGCAGCGTATCCAGGAAGAGTTAATTTTTCTTTTTTGAACCATTTAGCCTCTCTTGTCCTAGACCTAATCAGTTTCTTGGTGTGTGCTTTATAAAAAAGAATTCCATGTTTCCTGTGGCTCTGGCTGTGAGACTCTAGCCAGGAAAGTCTAGCTCTGGCGCCTGGTGCCTGGCAGCTGGCAGCTGCCTACCTGTGGTGGAGCCATTGAAGAACCACCACAACCGGGCTTACGGAGATACCACAGTGCCTGTGGCAACCCTGTCCTGGGTTTCCTTCCATTCTGTACCTGGTGGCCTGAGCCCTCTTGGGCTGGAATGAGGAGGCTGGACAGGTGGGACCCAGGAGGAGTAAGCTGAGCATCCAGAAGACATCCTGCAGCCAGGAGCTGGGGCAGACATAACCAGGTGAGAGCTGTTGTATACTTATGTGGATTATAGACCAAAACTTTATTTAAAACGTCAGGCAATTTATCAACTTCTCAAACACTAATCTGTTAGAAGGGAGAGTTGAGAGCTGCAAATTTAAGACCTCTGTTGTTGAGATAAATGATGCCACAAAATAAACCCTACTATGAGGACAAGGAACAACGGGCTTTGCATATGAATGCTGATAACTTAAGTGAGAAAGTGAGACCTTCAGTGCTCTGGTGAATTTCTTAGTCCTTTGCATAAGAGATTATTTTGCTGTGATGTAGAGAGTGACTGACTAAATCATCCAAGGAGGGCACCAGTATGATTTTTTAATTGGAGGATTCCATAAAGAATTTTGTCTCTACTGTTAATTTTTTTCTATATTTGCAGTCTCCTACTTCTGTAAAATTTCCTTTCAGTATTCAGAACAATTTTTTTCTTCTTTCTGAGCATATGTAAGCATATGAATTCCCCCTCAAGTTTTGGGCATTATCTATTTCAATTTGATTTCCATATGGGAGATTGAAAAGTTCTCAACAGACAGTATCAAACATGGTTCTTATCATCAAGAACTTTAAAGTATGGCAGAAGTTACTACATAGTGAAGTGAGCATGAGGCTTTATCAGCAGCTATTTGGAATAATCTTAACACTGACTATTGTGGGGGGAGGGGAGAAACAGCATGCCAAGTTATCACCTTTGGATCTCAGGTAACTGGTATAAAAGGAAGATAGTTACTGGGATTTCTCCCACCCTCTTCATGTGATTAAGTCTGACAGTCATAAGTTTTGAGAGATGGACTTGTATAAGACTGAAGACGATCATAGCTGAGTGCTGGTACACTTGTGTAATGCTCAGGTTTGCTCCATTGGACTGCATTTTCAACGGTATTGTTGGTCTCTATTATAAGGCAGATTGTTATCACACAGCTTGCTAATTGACTCTCTTGCTGTCCTACTACAGAGTGCTCCACCACTGAACATTTGTTCATGATAACCCAGGAGTTCTGATCTGCTCAGACCTGCCCCCTAGTGTGTTCTTGCCAGTAACGGTTTTATTACAAACTCTGATAGTTGCCTCCTTTAAAAAAAAAATCATTACTGTTTAAAGTCTTTTTAAAGTTTTACTTATTATTTTTTAACATGTAAGTGCTTTATCTTCATGTACACCTACACACCAGAAGAAAGCATAAAATCTCATTAAAGATGGTTGTGAGCCACCATGTGGTTGATGGGAGTTGAACTCAAGACCTCTGGAAGAGCAGTTGGTGCTTGAGCCATCTTACCAGCCCTGATAGTTATCTCTTAACATATTCTTCAACTGAGTTATTTGATTGGGTTAGCAGTCATCTGAAAAGGAAAATTTGATTCCTGTGATTGGCTTTAAATTTATTAACAGAATTACCTACGTAATGCCCTAAAGTTAATGTTATTGTGTGGAACATGCCTGTGTTTCAGTAAGTACAGTTTATCATAGGATTCTATGAATAAAACATGTTGAGTGATGCTAATCACTTTTGAGTAGTTACAGAATTTAGTTCTCTCATCTCTGTGTTAAAGTCAGTAGGAAAAGAAGCCCTACACTAAAAAATAACTCACATTGACCATTATTAATTATATGATCTTGTATCATTAACTTATTTTTAATTGTTACATTTTATACTCTGTGCATAAATGCCTTCTAAAGTCTATGCTTTTCTTTTGTCAAGCCTGAAAAAGTGCAAGAGTAGGAACAGGGCTCATAGACATGAACAAGTTGTCCCGACTTAGACAGCTTGTCACATTCTATGTTGAGAACTCAGCCTTATCTGTATGCCCAGGAAGTTGAGACTTAACTGGGAGTCTTAGCCAATAATGATTACATAGGATGTGTTGTAGGACAGTCAGTAAATTTCTGTACTAAATTGAGTCAGGACAAAGAGGCATGAGTACATGCATGTGAATGTGTGTTTGTGTGCAAAATGGTATCTGGTATGGAGGCTGAAAGAGACTTTAGCATCTTCCTTATCCATCATAGTTCTTTTGAGACCGGATCTGTGACTGAGTTGGAAGCTCACTGAGTAATTAGACTGGCTGGACAGTGAGCTTCAGGGATTCATCTGTCCACTTCCTCTCACTCCTGGCACTGAGGGTACAGAGTCATCCAGCCACCACACCTGCATGTTTATGTAGGTGCTGGGAATTCAAACTTTCATTCTTCAGTGCCAGGTTCTTCACCCAGTCAGCTGACTTCCTACTCTCAGGACAGTGACTTTCTGATTTCCTTCAGTAAATTAAGAGCTTAAACAAGGATCTCTTCCTCCTTTCTTGCTTTCTTCAGCCTGAATATGCTCTATCAGTTGGAAAATGACCATAAAAGTACAGGACCCAGGCTGGTAGGTAGCTCTGTGGGTAAGGGCTTGCTGCCGTGCTTGATGACCTGTGTTTGACCTTGGACTCCATATGGTAGGAGGAAAGAAGTTGCCTCAGGACTTCCACACCTCAAACACACAGCACACAAAAATTTCAAAACTTCCAGGAAGTAACTTACAAAATCTATTCTGTGTTCTGAGTATAGTGGCAGGGAACTAGCCTAGCATGTGCCAAGTCCAAGGTGTATACCCAGTAAAGAGCCTCAGCAAAAGGAGTGGAAAATAAAAATTTCAAACCCTATAATAAAACCTCAAAACTTACCAGGTCCTAAGTCCTCTCTGTTTCTATAGTACTGTGCTTACCTAACCCAGGTATTATTAGGACTTCAGATCCCCCAAATATTTTGGAAGAAAGTGATAGGACTAACAGTGAAAATTGACATTCATTTCTTCAGCTTAAACATAGGAAAGGAGATAGGGAACAGAACTTGCAAATGCTTCTTTTACATTTATTCATCCTATTACACCTGCCCAGGAACATGAACTGAGGCTGTAGTTCTAATGACATCACAGTGGTCTCTCTACACTTGTCATTCACTGTTACTGTTTGAGAAATTTCCCCCACTAGGTTGTGTGTTACACTTTGTTCTCAACTTGTGGAAATGTTTTAGGATGTTGTGGAATCTTTGATAAAGAAGGCATGGCTGGAAGAAGTATGTCACTTAAAAGGTTGCAGCCCAGCCCCATTTTCAACCGGAGCTCTGTTTTCTGATCTGCCAAGATGTAAAGAGCTGAGCCATTGTGTGGAGCCACCAGCTACCATGCCTCCCTGCCCCATGTGAAGCAGAGTGGATTCCTGCCCTTTAGTTGTTTCTGTCAGGTGTTTGATCACAATGAGAAAAGCAACTCACTATTGGTGCAGTTTTGGATACTATAACCAAGTGGTAGAGGAGGAAGCCACTATTTTTGTGGTGTTAGGGACAAGTACCATGCCACCTATCCACATTAATTAGCCCTTTTAATTAGAGACCAAATCATGGGATGTTGGCCAGGAAAATTTTATCTGCAATGGACTCAACCAAGGACTAAGAGTTATGACACTGAGATGGAGCTTCTTTTTATTATCCCATCTTACCATTCGTGTTTTTCTCCCTTCTAACATTTTCTTTATCATGGGTTATTCTTATTTTGTACACACATACATAAGAACTACTAGCCAAAGTTTACATATTTTTGTGTTTTTCTGTTCCTTGAATTTTGCTTTAGTTTTCTATTGACATATTATTCCTAAATTGAGTGACATAAAACATTTACTATCTTAACTTTTTGGTAAGTTAGAAATATGGGCAAGGCTTAACAACTTCTCTGGTTTTAGGTTCTAACAAAGCAAGATATCTGCTACAATATAATCTAGTCAGGCTTGTCTGAGAAAGGATCTGCCTGCAGGCCCTCTTAGATAGTTGTGACTCTATCATTTTCTTATAAGCTGTTGACCAGAGATCCTTCCATCTGTACCTCCCCAAAGTGCATCTTGTAACATGGCAGTTGATGTCATCAAAATGAACAAGCAGAAGACAAGAGTGGGAAGAAGACAGTACTGGATCCAGACATGTCTCATCACTTCTGCTGTGTCTTGTTGTTAAATATGAGCTAATAGCTTCAACTCGAGATTAAGAGGACAAATAACAAGGCAGAATCACTGGAGGATTTGAGGGAGGAGCTCACCTTCCTATTCTAGTCTTTAACTCTTCAGTGTAACACTGTCATAACTTTAAATATATAACTTGAATCTGATAATTGTCTTACTAAAATACCTAGAAGTTTAATCACAACTTACTGCTTATATTATAATTAATAAGGTCATTCGTAGCTTCTTATAATGGGGAAGAGTAGGAAAAAATAAAGCACTAATTAAACTCTCAAAATTACCTCAGTGGACAAGGCATTAAGAAAAAAAAATCTTAAAACATCATTTAAATATGATTATTGTGCCAAGCTGTTAATAGGATCTTTGAAATTTTTGTTTTCTTTGGCTTATGAAGGGTTGATTTATCTGCACCTTCCGTCTTCTGCCAAACTCAAAACTTGTTAATGGAGGTGCTAATTGCTTTTGCCATCTTTGTTTACTGTCAGCTTGCATTGCTCTTAATTATCACTTCCTGTTCCTGAGGTAATGCTCTGGATCTCTCCAAGCAAAGGATCATCTGCCAAGCAGAGTTTCAGATTCTTGGCTGTATTTTATAAAATGTCCAGTTACTAACAGATTGTTTAAGAGACACAACAATATTTGTCATCAAGAGCCAGAAAAACTCACCTCAATTTCCCATTCCTTACTTTGTTTTTCTTTGAGAAATTCACATTTTAATATGTGAGGTTTATAGTAACATGTTTTTATGAAATACATGTTACTATAGGTAAGTATAAGAATTGAAATAGAAATTTAAAATATAAACAAAACTAAGCCTTTATTATGTAACTGAAGCAATTTTTGTGACTAGTGAGATGAAATGAATTTCAGTTTTGATTTTTGGTCACCTTTGAAAACTGATCTCTGTGATATTTTGTTTGTGAGTGATCTGGAATGATTTTTCCTTCATATAAGCTTGTGATAAGTTTGTTTTTTACATTTAAAAATTATATGTGGAACATTTAATACAGCAGCTGTATTTGAGTGTATTTGGTACAGAGTTGTGGAACACAGATACAATAGATACATACAAAAAACATTCCTACACCTAAGCCTCAGGGAACATTGCATGCCAAGATGAGGGTTAGAGGTGTACAGAAAGATTGTAAGAGCCAAGAGATCAGGGAGATTGTTGTGAGATTGTGTCTCCTAGTAGTATCAGAAGCTACGCCCTTAAAAGTCTCACCAGCATGACTGAATCAACATGAACCAAACAAGGCCAACACCAATAGGCAAGCCACAGTGAACAGAGAAAGCTGTTCCTACACGAAGAACTTCGGATAACTAAGAAATAATAAGAATGATAGAAATAGTCTTCTCCAGGAAAGAACATACCAATATCTAATACCATATGCTCATCCCTGAAGACATACATATGAGTAACCTGTAGACTATGAGCAGGTTATAGTTAGGAATATATGCACATATGCATGTAACAACAATGAAAAGATACCATGAATTTGAGGGACCAAAGAGGGGTGTATGAGGAGGTTTGGATGAATGATGGGGAGGGAAAGAAGGGACTGATAATTACATTATCACAAAATCAAAAGAAAAAATTGAGTGTATTTTGTGTTGTGGGCCTATTATTTTTGATCTCTGGAAATTGAAGTAGCAGATCAAGAATTTGAGACCAGGAGCTGGAGAGATAGCTTGGTGGTTGAAAACTATCCATTTGCTGCTCCATTTGGTTCCCAGTACCCATATGCAGGCTCACAACTGTCTGTTAACTCCAGCTGAATGTGTTCCAGTGCTGTTTTCTGGTCTCTCCAAGTAATGCATATACATGATGCATATACTTACATACAGGCAAATAAAATCACTATTAGTTATACTTAAGAATTAATTAAAAACCCAACAACAACCCTTGAGACCAATTTGGACTGCATGGCAAGTTTCAGTTCAGTCTGACATACTCAATGAGACTCTGTCACAGATGGGAAAGAAAGTTTAGCTGATTTGCTGTTAGTATTATTTAATTTTACCTTTAAAATTTTAAGCTATGCTTCATGGCCTACATTTGGAAACCCAGTACTTAGAAATCTTAAAAGACCATGAATTTGGAGCCAGCCTTAGTTTCCTATTAGCCTTTTCCCCAAAGAAACTGAAAAATTGGAGTTGGGGATGTAACTCAGTTGGTAGAGCATCTGTCATGCACGAAGTGCCTGTGTCCATACTCTACACTGTGTAGAACTGAGCATCATCTAAAAACCAGCACTTGGAAGGGAAGGCTGGAAGGTCAAAAGTTCAAGGCCAGTCTGGGCTACATTAGATAAAGTCCCATACCTCCCTGTCCAAAATTAATTCAAGATCTAGTTGTATGAAGTCAGTAACTCAAAAGGTTACTTAACACAGTGCACAGGGGAAGCTGTTCCTACACAAAGAACTACAGGTAACTAAGGAATAATAAGAGTGGTAGAAATAGTCTTTTCCAGGAAAGAGCATACCAGTAAGTTATCTAATACCATATGGTCATCCCTGAAAACATACATAAGAGTAACATATAAGACTGTGAGCAGGTTATAGTTAGGAATATATGCACATATGCATGTAACAACAATGAAAAGATGCTATGAATTTGAAGGACCAAGGAGGGGTTTTTTTATTTTATTAATAGAACAATTTAGATAAATGTTTCAAGTCACCAACCTTCCATTTCTCCTTGTTAATCTTTTACATACAGGCAACATGACCTGTGTAATTGTGCCATCTAGCTCTTCTAAAGTCTTTCTTAAATCTTGACATTACTGCCTTGAAATTCTGGTTTTGGTTTGTTATATTAATCAAATAATGAAACTCAGGAGTCAGATATTGGGTTAAATAGCTGATAGATCAAGAAAGAAAGCAGTGGAGGAATGACCAGCTGACCTTTCCTTGCTTCTCAGATCAAAAGCCTATGACTCTTTCTCATCCTCTCCTTTCTCTTCCCTGTGCCTCTCTATTGTATTATAACCTGGATCCTCTAAAATCTCTATAACTAATTACAGTCAGTCATT
This sequence comes from Sigmodon hispidus, assembly GCA_004025045.1. Taxonomy (NCBI): domain Eukaryota; kingdom Metazoa; phylum Chordata; class Mammalia; order Rodentia; family Cricetidae; genus Sigmodon; species Sigmodon hispidus. The sequence goes on from PVIH01010117.1 coordinate 64,206, forward strand.
GACTCCACTCCCACCCCCCCCATTAAAGACTATTAACTTTATTAAGAGTCTTGGAATGTCACAGTATGATCAAATATCCAGCAACACTGACTGAAAGATCCAGTTGTATAAAGTCAGTAACTCAAAAGACCAACTGGACCAAATCTTCATCTCATGTGATATGTAGAATTGAATAATTTTCAGTGTCAGAGACTACCAACTAGATGGTACTTTAAGAGTATAAAATGATCAGACTTTGAAAGTGAAAAAAGGTGGTTTTTAAAAGTTGAACAATATAGCTATAGAAATGCATAAATTTGAATGTGAAACATTGCCATACGGTTTCCTGGATACAACTGAGTCTATTTAGCAGATTATTTGTTGAGAGCCTGATAGATAACAGTAGACCTTTGAACATAGCATGCTTATAGTGCCTGAGAGAGGGAGGGATAGGAAGCAGAATCCACAGATCTGAGAGGAAGGTCCAGCAAAGCCTGAGAATCATTGTTGGACAAGCTCTTAATGTCTTTGGGCTGACTGTGGCTCATACCAGGAATAAAAACTGAAAGACATGAGGAACTTGTGTCTGTGTCCAGGGTTCTCCATATTTTTGTTCTAAGTCATAATGTGGAAAAAAACATTTTGTACTAGTGAGATACACATAATTATAAAAAAGCAGATAACTTTTCTACTCACTTTTTAAGAAAATATTTTTATAAGAATGAGTCAAAGGCTTAAAAAGCCTGAAGAGTTTCCAGGAAATTGTGATAATATATTATGGTTGGCATAATAAGGTAATGGGATCCATTTGTATTCTCTGGCAAGGGATTTTGTTTATGTCATTCTGTTGTATTAAAAGGTTCCAGAAACTCCACAAAGTGCCTGATTTGTACTCTTTTTGTAGAATTGCACCTTGCTGCAGCTTTCCTGTTCTGAGGTGGTGGAGCCCTAGTTATATTATGCATAAGCCTGATAAATTCCCGAGACCAGCAGTGGAATAGTTGCTTCTTGAAAGTATACAGTTGGATGTGATAGATAGAGGAGGCATGACTGTATAGGCTAAAGATTTGTATTTTGAAAACATCAGAATTTATTGACATAAAATGTTGACCATCAAAGTGTCATGAGATTGCAAATATATTCCAAGGGCATTATAATTTCAATATTTAATAATCCAACCCCCTTTTTGGATAATGCCTTCATTTTCTAGAGTGTTATTAGTGAGAAATTAAGTTTTTGAGAATTTCTCCACATGAACTTCTATAGTGACTATACCAGTGAGCAAATCCTATTCATGGGGACTGAGGGCTCTCTTTCCCCCAAGCCCCTCCAGTATTTGTTGTGGGTTATTTTTTGTGGATCTTTGCCATTCTGACTGGGTTAAAATGAAATCTCAGAGTTTTTATTTACATTTTCTAATTACTAGGGATGAGTTCCCAGGGCCATCTTTGAATGGGTCATTTGGTTTTTTTGATTCTTCGGGTTGTTTGCTTTTGCTTTTTGTTTTTTTTTTTTTGTTTTTTTTTTTTTTTTTTTTTTTTTTTTTTTTTTTTTTTTTTTTTTTTTTTTTTTTTTTTTTTTTTTTTTTTTTTTTTTTTTTTTTTTTTTTTTTTTTTTTTTTTTTTTTTTTTTTTTTTTTTTTTTTTTTTTTTTTTTTTTTTTTTTTTTTTTTTTTTTTTTTTTTTTTTTTTTTTTTTGAGACAGAAGTTTTCTGTGTTCAGGAACTCTCTTGCAGTAGACCAGACTGGCCTTGAATTCAGAGATCTGTCTTTTTCTGCCTCCCAAGCACTGAGACATTCTTTATATGTTCTGTATATGAATCCTCTGTCATGTGTAGTTAGGTAAGATCTTCTCCCATTCTGGCAGCTTTCTCTTCACCCAGTTATTTCTTTAATTGGGCAGAAGCCTTTTCAGTCTTATGAGGTCCTACTTGTTAATTGTTAGCCTTCATGGTCAAATTAAATCCTATTCAGGAAGTCCTCTTCTGCACCTATATAGTGTGTGTGTTTTCTAGCAGTATCATTGTTTCAAGTATCACATTTAGGTCTTTTATTCTTTTGGAGGTTTTGGTTAGTTGATTGGTTGGTTTTTGACTTTTCAAAATAGGGTTTCTCTGTGTGGCCTTGGCTGTCCTGGGACTCACTGTGTAGACCAGGCTGGCCTGGAGTTAGTTTTGCACAAAGTGATGGCTACAAGTCTAATTTGTTTTTTTTTTTTTTTTCATGTATTCATTTGGTTTCCCCAGCACCATTGGTTGAGGATGTTATTTTTTTTTTGCCAGTTTATTGTTTATAGCATGTCAACTATTAAATGGCTTAAGTTATGAATAATCATGTTTGAGTCTTAAATTTGTTCCATTGATCTACATTGTTTTTGTGCTAGTACCATATTTTTATTACTATGGCTTTGTAATATAACTTAAGATCTGGAACTACCATTCTTTTTTTTTTTTTTTTTTTTTTTTTTTTTATCAGGATTGCTTCCACTATCTGGGATCTTTTGTAGTTTCATGTGAATTTTAATATTCTATTTCTGTGATGAGATTGTGATTTTGATTGGGATTACAGTAAATCTTTAAGTAGCTTTTAGTAAAATGGTTAATTTCACAATATTCTGTCAAGCCATTAGCATTGAGTGTCTTTTCATTTATCTTTCTTCAGAGATTTAAAGTTTTTATTGTTGCAGTCCTTTATTTCCTTGGTTAGGCTTATTGCTAAATATTTTATATTCTTTGAGGCTATTCAGAATGGGAGTGTGTCTATGAGCTCTTTTTCTATGTATTTGTTGTTGGTATAGAAGATCTATTAGTATAAGTTAATTCTGTATCCTTTCACATTGCTAAATTATTGTTTCTAGCAATTTTCTGGTGGAATTTTTTGAGATCTGTAATGTATGATATCATGTCATCTGCAATTGGGGCTAGGACAACTTCTTTTTTTATTCTATCCCTTGGTTTCCTTTTCTTGCCTTGTGCCAGCTTGTATGTCGAGCACAATATCGAAAAGAAGTGGGAATAGTGGAAACCCCTGTCTTGTTTCTGATTTCAGTAGGATTGTTTCAGGCTTTTCTCCATTTAGATTATGTATGCTGTGTGTTTATCAGAAATAGCTTTTATTATATTGAGGTATATTCCCTCTGTTCCTGTATTCTCTAGGATTTTTATCATGAAGTCATGTTGGATTTTGTCTAAGGCTATTTTGTGCATCTATTGCAATGATCATGTGGTTATTTTTAAGTCCATTTATGTGACTTATTACATTTATTGACCTATGTTTGTTAAATCATCCCTACATTTCAGGGATAAAGACAACTTGGCAACAATGTGTAATTTTTTTATGTATGTTTGTGTTCTATTTACAGGTATTTTAATGGGCATACTGAGTATGTTAATAGGAGATATTGGCCTGTGATTTTCTTTTTATCCTGTCTTCATCTAGTTTTGGTAATATAGTAATACTGACTTCATAGTTTTGTAGTATTCCCTTTTTATTTCTGTTAGTATTTTTTAATAGTTTAAGAAGTGTTGGCTAGATAGGCCACACCTACACTGACTAGAGGAAGAAGTGAGTATCTGTGCTTCTGCCCAGAGAGTCCCCTTCTCTAGGTCCTAGGCCCTAGGGGCACAACCCATGCCCCTTTCCTACCCATCTCAACCCCAGAATCTGGTCAGCAGTTCCCCTGCCAACTATCCCCCATGGTACCAGCAAACCCCCCTCCAGCACTGGTCCAACTGGAGGAAGAGCAATCTCTAGAGGAGTTGGTGGAGGAGATGGGTAGATGACAGTGTAAGAATACATTTAACAACATACCATCAGAACAAAGTGGTTCTACAAAAGCAAGACCTGAACATTCCAACATGGAAGAAGCAGAGGAAAATGACCTTTAAAATAACATTATGAAGATGTTAGAGGTCCTTAAAGAGGAAATAAAAAATCCTCTTAAAGAAATAGAAGAAAAGACAAACAAAAATCGGAAGAAATCAATTAATTCCTTAAGGAAAACCAAGAGCCAAGAAAATGAATGAACAAACAAAGAAAACAGTTTAAGACTTGAAAATTGAAATAGAGGCAATAAAGAAAACACAAACTGAGGGAATCCAGGAAATGAAAATTTTGGGTAAATGGACAGCAACTACAGATGCAAGCTTAACCAACAGAAAGGAGATGGAAGAGAGAATCTCAGGCATTGAAGATATGATAGAGAAAATAAGTTTAATGCTCAAAGAAAATGTTAAATTTAACAAATTCTTAAAACATCCAGGAAATCGGGGGCACCATAAAAAGATCAAGCCTAAGAATAATAGGGATAGAAGAAGAAGTCCAGTTCAAAGGCACAATGAAATAATAAAGGAAAACTTTCTCAACATAAAGAAGGAGCATCAAATAGGACCCCAAAAGTTTATTCACATAATAAAACACTAAACATACATAATAAAGAACAAATACTAAGAGCAGCAAAGGAAAAAGTCAAAGTAACATAAAGGCAGACCTTTCAGAATTATATCTGACTTCAGTAGAACCCCTGAAAACCAGAAAGTCCTGGACATTTTGCAAACATACCTATCTACAAATACAGCTCTACAGAAAGTAATACCTATCCACAAATGCAGCTCTACAGAAAGTACTAGAAGGAAAACTCTAAGGAAGTTAGCTGCACCCATGAAAACCTAGGCAATAGATAACCTAACACCAGAAAAATCCCAAAGAAGAAAAAAAACTCACTACTACCAGCAGGGACCAAAACTAAAAATAACAGGTATTAACACTCATTGGTCATTCATATCTTTTGATATTGATGGACTTGATTTGTTTATAAATAAGAATAGGCCAACAGAATGAGTATGACAACAGGATCCATCCATCCTACAGCATACAAGAAACACTCCTCAACCTCAAAGATAGACATTACCTCAGAGTAAAGGGTTAGGGAGGATTTTTCAATCAAATGGACCTAATAAACAAGCTGGTGTAGTTATCCTAATATCTAAAAAAATAGAATTCAAACTAAAAAGAGATGGAGAAGGACATTTCATATTCATCACAGAAAAATTTCAAGATGAAGTTTCAATTCTAAACACATGTGCCCAAAATACAAGGGCAACCGTATTTGTAAAAGAAACATTACTAAACCTTAAATGACATATCAAACTCCACACACTACTAGTGGGAGACTTCAACATCCAACTCTCACCAATGGACAGGTCTTCTAGGCAGAAACTTAAAGAGAAATAAGAGAACTAACAAGTTGTTACTCAAATGGACTTAACTGACATCTATAGAACATTTCATCAAAACACAAAAGAACCTTCTCAGCCCCTCATGGAACCTCCAAAATTTGATCACATACTCAGTAACAAACCTCAACAGATACAAAAAATTGGAATAACCCCTTTATTGGTTCACCATGGCTTAATGTTAGAATCCAACAACAAATAGTGCAAAAGGCCTACAAACTTGTGGAACTAAACAATGATCAACTGGATCAAGAAACAAAGGAATTAAAGACTTCCTAGAATTCAATGAAAATGAATGCACAACATACCCGAGCTTATGGGACACTATGAAAAGCAGAGCTAAGAGGAAAATTCATATCACTAAGTACCTACATAAAGAATTTGGAGAAATCACATTAGTGACTTAACACACCGGAAAGTTATAGAACCAAAAGAAGCAAATGCAGGAGGAGTATCTAGACTACAGGAAATAAATTGAGGACTGAAATCAATAAAATAGAAACAGAGACCAATATAAAGAATCAATGAAACAGAGTTGGTTCTTTAAGAATGCCAATAAGATAAACCCTTATTCAAACTAAACAAAAAGCAGAGAGAGAATATCCAAGTTAGCAATCAGAAATGAAAAGGGGAGCATAACAGACATTGAGAATATCCAGAGAATCATTAGGTTATACTTTGAAAACCAATTTCCACAAAATTGGAAAGTCTAAAAGAAATGGACAATTTTCTGGATACATACAATATACCAAAATTAAACAAGACCAGATAAATAATAAACCTATTACCCCTAATAAAAAGCAGTCATAAAAAAGCTCAGGATCAGATGGTTTCAGAGAAGAATGCTACCAGAATTTCCCAATACTCCTCAAATTCTTTCACATAACCCTTTAGAGGTTACAGTTACCCTGATACCCAAACCAAACAAAATACAACTAAGAGAATTACAGACCGTTCTCTCTCATGAACATTGATGCAAAAATACTTAATAAAGTACTGGCAAACTGAATCGAAGAACACATAAAAAATCCATTGTGGTCAAGTAGGTTTCATCCCAGAAATGCAGGGATCATTCAACATACGAAAATCTGTCAATGCCATTCACCTTATAAACAAACTGAAAGAAAAAAAAAAAAAAACCAACGCATTTCATTAGATGCTGAAACAGCTTTTGACAAAATCCAATATCCCTTCATGATAAAGGTCTTAGAGACATCAGTGATACAAGGAACATACCTAAACATATTAAAGACAATATACAGGAAGCAGCCAACATCAAAATGGAGAGAAACTCAAAGCAATTTCACTAAAATTGGGAACAAGACAAGGCCATCCACTCTCTAGTGTATTCAATATAGTACTTAAAGTCCTAGCTAGAGCAATAAGGCAACAGAACATTGAGGAGATACAAGTTGGAAAGGAAGAGAAGTAGCACAAATGGTGCTGGCAAAACTGGATATCGACATTTAGAAAAATACAAATAGATCCTTATCTATAGCCATGCACCAAACTGGAGTCCAAATGGATCAAAGACCTCAAAATAAATTTAGGTACACTGAACTTGATAGAAGAGAAAGTGGGAAGGAACCTTGAACACATTGCCACAGGAGACCACTTTCTAAATATAACACCAATAGCATAGACACTGAGAGCAACAATAAATGGAATCTCCTGAAACTGAGAAGCTTCTATAAGGCAAAGTCATGGTCAATAAGACAAAACAGCAGCCTACAGAATGGGGAAAAAAAACTTCACCAACCCTACATCTGACAGAGGGCTGACCTTCAAAATATGTAAAGAACTCAAAAGAGGTAAAAAAAAAAAAAAAACCAACTAAAAAATAGAGTCCAGAGCTAAACAGAATTTTCAGCAAAAGAATCTCAAATGGCCAAATGACATTTAAAGAATTGCTTAACATTTTTAACATTTTTAGCCATCAGGGAAATGCAAATCAAAATGACTGAGATACCATCTTACACAGATCAGAATGGCAGATCAAAACTACAAATGACTGTTTATGTTGGAGCGTTAAGGAGTAAGGAAAACACTCCTCCATTGCTGGTGGAAGTGTAAACTTACATAGCCACTTTGAAAATCAGTATGGTGGTATCTCAGAAAATTGAGAGTCAATCTACCTCATCATCCAGTAATACCAATCTTAGGCATATACTCAAAGGATTCTCAGTCATACCACAAGGGTACTTCCTCAATTATGTTCATAGCAGCATTTTTCATAATAGCCAGAAACAAACTTGATGCTCTTGAACCGAATGATTAAAGAAAATGTGGAATATTTATTTATACAGGGAGTATTAATCAGTGGTAATAAAAACAATGACATCATGAAATTTGAGGCAAATGGATGGAACTAGAAAAAAATCATCCTGAGGTAACCCAGACCCAAAAAGACAATCATGGTATGTACTCATTCATAAATGGATATTATATATAAAACAAATGGTAACCAGGCTACAATCTACAACCCTAGAGAAGCTAAGTAACAAAGAGAAACCTAAGAGGGAAATGCATAGATCTTCCTAGGAAGAGGAAATCGATCAAATCTCCTGGGTAAAGTGGGAGAGGGAGGAGAGCAGTGAAGGTGGAGAAGGGGAACATGAGGGATCAGGGTGGCCGAGTTGGGGGAGGGATGGAGAGGGAGAACAATTAAAGAGGTAATGTGATAGAGGGAGCCATTATAGGGGTAGGGAGGGACCTGCTGTTAGGGAAAATCCCAGGAGTCCACAAGGATGACCCCAGATAAGACTCCTAGCAATAGTGGAGAGGGTGCCTGAGCACACCTCCTGTAATCAGATTGATGACCACCCTAATTGACCTTCATCCAGTAGCTGATGGAAGCAAACTTAAAGATCCACAGTTAAACATGAGGCCAAGCTCCTGGAGTCCAGTTAAAGAGAAGAAGGAGAGATTATAAGAGCAAGGGAGGTCAAGATCATGATGGGGAAAACCACAGAGATAGCTAACCCTAGCTATTGGGAGCTTATGGACATCTGGGGAACCTGCATGAAATCATCTAGGCCCTCTGGATGTGGGTGACAATTATGTGACTTGCTGTTTGTGGGGCCCAGGCAGTGGTGCCTGGTGCATGCATGATCTGGCTTTTTTTGGGAGCCAATTCCCTCCCTATGGTGGGACACCATGCTCAGAACTGATGCAAGGGAGAGGGGCTTGGTCTTGCCTCAACTAGGTATGACTAGGTATGCCAGGCTTTGATTACTCCTCAAGTAATCTCTCTGAGGAGTGGATGGTGGTGGGAGGTGAGGGGGAGCAGAAGGTAAGGGAAAGGAAACTGTGGTTGATAAGTAAAATTAAAGAAAAAAATTAAAATGCTGGCTGTTGTTTTTCTTTGAAACAGAAAGAATTCTGCTGGTCCATCTGGCCCAGGACCATTTGTAGCTAGGAGCCTTTTTATTACTATTTCAATCTCCTCATTTATTTTGTGCCTATTTAGGTTGTTGACTTTTTTTTTTTTTTTGATGGTTTGAATCAAAAAATTCATCTATTTATTTTAGATTTTTTTAAATAAATGGGGTACAGGTTTTTAAAATATTCCCTTAAAATATTTTGAATTTCTTTGGTATCTGTTGTAATGTTTTATTGTCCATTTCTGATTCTGATTGACTCTTCTCTTCTTTTTGGTTAGTTGAGCCAAAGATCTGTCAGTTCTGTTCCTCTTCTCAAAGAAACAGGTTCTTTGATTTGTTGACTCTTTGTATTTTGTTGTTTCTATTTGTTTAATTTATGCTGATTTTTATTATTTCTTGCTATCAACTATGTTTGAATTTTGTTTGCCCTTGTTTTTATAAATTTTTGAGTCATATCATTAAGTCATTTATTTGTGCTTTCTGATTTTTTTATATGTAGTCACATAGCACTATAAATTTTTCTTGTAGAACTGTGTTTGATGTGTCCTAGAGGTTTTGTTGTATTGTGTTTTTATTTTCTTTTAGTTCTTGGAAATTTTTTTAGTTTTTGATTTTTCTTTGATTCATTCAGTAATGAGTTGCTTAGTTTCCATGAGTTTGGGAATTTACTAGAGATTTATTGCTGCCAATTTTAAGTTTTATTGCATTGCAATAAAAATGAATGCTCAATTATTTCAGTCTTTTTAAATTTGTAAAGATTAGTTTTGTATCCCAGAGTGTGATGTGTTTATAGAGAAGCTTCAGTGTGTTGCTGAGTATTCTTTGGTCTTTGGGTGGAATATTCTATTTTGGGTAGCTATGTATTAAGTACACTTGATGTATGATGTCAATGAATTCTGATGTTTACTTTTTGTCTTAATGGCCAGTCTATTGGAGAAAATGGGGTATTGAAATTCCTACTAATAGCATGTTGGTAGTAATCTCTAAATCCAGCATTACATTTTAAATGAAATTAGTTGTACCTGAATTTGGTGCATATATAGATAAGATAGTAATCTCTTCTTAGAAACTGTTCCCTTGTTTAGAATGAAGTGTCCTTCTTATTTTTTCTGATTAGTTTTAGCTTGAAGTCTATATTTTCATTTATTAGGATAGAGATTTCTGCTTGCTTCCTGATCTCATTTCACTGGAGTAATTTTGTCTATCCTTTTACTATATTGTGATGCCTATCTTTAGAGCTAAAATGCAAACAGGTAGATGACCTTTATTTCTTGACCCATTCAGTTATCCTGTCTATGTCTTTTGACTGGAAAATTTAGGCTATGGATATTTAAAGTTATTGTTGAAATGTTTGTTAATTGCAGTAATGTTGCTGATTTTGGGTGATACTGTTTGTACATTCAGTAATACTTCGTGTTTATATAAATATAGACTTAAATTTTTTCACAGTCTCTTGGCTGTGCCCATTCCTTCTTCAGCCCAAAATATTGCTTCCTATATTTTCTTTAGGTTTGATTTGTTGGATGTATTTTTTAAGGATGTTTATATCATGGAAATTTTTTTTTCTCCTTCAATTATGGCAAATAATTTTGCTGGATATATTTCTAGGCTGGTCTTCATGGCCTGTTAGGACTTAGAATGTGTTGATCCAGGCTCTTCTGGCTTTTAAAGTTTTTCATTGAGACATCAGCTGTTGTTATAGTGGATTTTCTTTTACATGAGACTTGTGTTTTTTTCTCTTTTAGCTTTCAATACACTATTTTGTTCTGTATACTTACTGTTTTATAGATTTTCTTTTCTAGTCTTGTCTATTTGGCATTCTGCGTGCTTCTTGTTTCTGTATACCTATGTGTTTCTTTAGTTTGGAGAACTTTTCTTCTATGATGTTAAGTGTAAGCATTCCCGACAGGCCTTTTGGCAGCTGCAATTCATAAAAGACCAGAAAATAAGTTTTTACAAAGTCACTAGAGCTCCCTGACTGAGAATATTTTATCAATTACTTATAAAGACAGCTGACTAGATTGGTCTTATAAACACATGGTTAAAATTAACCACCAATCCATCCAAAGCAGACCCCAGCATGGCAGCATGACATCAAGTATGCTGGCATTTACCTGGGAATCACAGAGTGGCAGTTGGTACAGAATAAAGGTTACTGCCCCAGGCATGGCTATGTAGATATGGGTCTACTCGCCCTCTTAAAAGAAAAAACTCACTTAAAAGTCTTTCTCTTTTTCTCTTCTTCTCCCCACCTACCTGCTTCTCAGTTTAATGAAGGTGATGTGATTGTTAATATGCGCACGCAAAAAACAAATTAAGATCTTGGAATTTGCTTTAGGACCTAGACTGTGGGGCACAATCTGTGGATGCCACCATTGCTCCTTCAATCCTTGGCCAGCAGGGAAGACTCCTGCAGGCTGGTATTCTCCATCAGCACCCCAGTTTGTTGGACAGTCCCATCTACAAAAACCACCCACTCCCCCAAACCCTGTCATTATCCTGGGACCTCAGTGGCTCCCTGAGACACAGATTTTGTCAGCCCTTATTGGATCAAGTGGTCAGTGTTAACTGAGCCCAGCCAGAGAGCCCAGTTTGCTGGACCTAGGAGGGGGGACACAGTCTGTGGACCTTCACTTCCACCTGTTGCTGCCCTAATCCCAGGCTAGCAGGGAAGCCTCCTGTGGGCTGGTATTTCCTATCAACCCCTCTGTTTGTCAGAGACTGTCATGTACAAGACCTACCCTGTTCTCCCAACCTCCCATCACTCTGCTACCTCAGCATCTCCCTGAGACACAGATTTTTCTAACTCCTATTGGATCAAGAGCTCCTACTGAATTATGAAATCTTACTGAGCCAAGAGTGGCTCCCAAGAGATGCAAAAGAGGCCAGGTCCTATTGGACAGGTCTCAGCAACACAGAGTACCCCAACTCCAAATGGACCAAAAGCTCAGATTGGACCAAGAGAGACTCCCTGAGACACAGACATAGCCAGAGCAGATTGAATCAAGAGCAGCTTCCTGAGACACAGACAAATCCTATACCCATCCAAGGAAGTGATGAGCATACCCCAATACAAAAATACAACACCACAAAAAACAGTATGACACTACCACAATTTAGTGGTTCTACAACAAGATCTGAATATTCCAATGTAGAAAAAGAAGGAAGTCACCTTAAAAATAACTTTATAAAGATGATAGAAGCCTTTAAAGAGAAAATTTTAAACTCCCTTAAAGAAATGAGGGAAAGAAAAACAAAACAAAAATGGTGGAAATCAATCCCTTAAAGAAAACCAAGAAAAAGCAATCAAACAGGTGAAGAAAATAGTTTAAGACTTAAAAAGTCAAATAGAAGCAATAAAGAAGACATAAACTGAGGGAAAGCTGGAAATGGAAAGTCTGAGTGAAAGAATAGGAAGTACAGGTGCAAGCATAACCAACAGAATGCAAGAGATGGAACAGAGAATCTCTGGTGTGGAACATTCAATAGTGGAAGTAGATACATAAATAAATTAAAGCCAAAATAGTCATAACAGAAAACTTTCAGGACTGTCTACTAACCCATATTTATTCAATATAGTACTTGAAGTTCTAGCTAAAGCAATAAGACAAAAGGGGATCAAAGGGATACAAAGTAGAAAGAAAATCAAACTTTTGCTATTTGTGGATGATATCAAAGTATATATAAGTGACCCTAAAAATTCTATCAGGGAACTCTTACAGCTATTAAACATCTTCAGCAATATGACAGGATACAAGAATTAAAAAATCAGTAGCCCTCCTATATACAAATGCCACCTGAACCTGGGCCCTGAGACGGTGTCTCAGCTTTTGGAGCAGAGCATAGCCCACCTAGTACACGGCTAGTGTAGTAACAGTGGGGGAACAGGCAAGTCCCTGGGTACACAAGTGAGAGGTGAGAGGTCAAAAGGAGACTACTGGCAGCATAACACTGTGATGTCACAAGAACAGCCGACCCTCTGAACACATAGCTGATTAAGAGCCCTCAGACCAACAACTCACTAAGAGCTGACCAAGAACTAACCAAGAGTGAATTGGGGAAACAATGGGCAGATGGCAGTGCAAGAATACATACAACAATACAAAGGTCAACAAGACACCACCAGAAGAAGCAACCAGTTCAATAGCTTCAAAACCTGAACATAACAAGGAAGAGGGAACAAAAGGAAACAACCTTAAAAAGATCTTTATGAAACTAATAGAAGCCTTAAAAGAGGATATTAAAAAACTCCCTTAAAGAAATAGAAGAAAATACAAGCAGAAAATTAGAAGAGATGAACAAAGCCTTTAAAGAAAATAAAATCAAGAAAAAGAAAACAAACAGATTAAAGGGATTTACCAAGAATTAAAAACTGAAATAGAAGCAATAAAGAAGAGACAAACCAAGACAAAGCTAGAAATAGAATACCTGAAAAAATGACCCAGAACCACAGATTGAAGCATAACAACAGAATCTAAGACATGGAAGAGAGAATCACTGAGGTGGAAGACTCAATAATGGTAATAGATGCATCAGTTAAAGAAAACACTAAAACCAAAAAAAGTCATAAAACAAAGTTTTCAGGAAATTTGAGACTCCATGAAAACACCAAACTGAAGAATAATTGGAATTGAAGAAGGAGAAGAATACCAGCTCAAAGGCACAGAAAATATATTCAACAAAATCAAGGAAGAAAATTTCCCCAACTTAAAGAAAAAAAAATGCCTATAAAAATATAGGAAGCCATTGCTTCTGGTTCCGCCGCCGGGACCGGTGCTCTCTGTGGCGTCCCAGCACACTCTGGAGCAGGGGGCAGCTGAACTCTGCACCTGGCCACACCCACAGCTCCTGCTGCTGCTGAGGGTATCTGCAAGGATCCCTACTGCGACCCCGAACTGAGTGAACTGAGCAAACCAACTGCAGGGGTCTCTGAGGGGCGGATTCGAACCCTGA